>AWOL01S0027687.1:0-10674 GCA_000715115.1 Nicotiana otophora | reverse complement strand
TAACACCTCGTGCACCTACTCGTGCTACCACAACAATTGAGCACATTAACTCGAGCCAATCTAAAAATTCTCCTCTTTATTTAGGCAAATAAGCCTTAGAGCCCAATTCTAACATCCAGAATTCTCCACCATGCCTGTTTCCAACCTATGAATGTCGTATCAATCACTACATGATGCACCAATACAATATTGCATACATTTGTTTAATTTAGACCATGCACCATAGCATTCACATGACTATAATAACATCCTCCGATAACAATAGCCAAAATTCCACGAATCTAATGTTCACAACACACCTCATGATATATATAAGTCCTGTTCCAACTCTTGAAATGCTTCCACGATGGAAGAAATGTGTAGAAATTCATAACCAACTGTCGAGTTAACAATTATTGAGTTTCTCCTTCTGACAAGAGCCGTTGCCTCATTATAACCAAATAATAGTATTTGATCTTTATTATACTTCATATAACCCGATCGCACTGATCCGGATCCAATAATTTCGTCTCCAATAGCATGAGCTACTCACGCAATAAGCACAACAGTTTCACTAAAATTCGACTCCAGATCGACACCGAAATCTCAAAAATTCGTTTATATGAGATTTCTAAAAGTTTTCCAAATTTTTATCTCAAAATACTAATTAAATGGTAAAAATAATGATATAATCGTGTATATTGACCAAATCCGAGTTGGAATTACTTACCCCAATGTTTTTCCTTGAAAATATATCAAAATCGCTTCTCCTCAAGCTCCAATTCGTCAAAAATGGCAAATGAGACGAAGCCCCGTGTTTTTATAACTTACAGATTTGTCAGGGAGCCCGATTTGCCAGGGAGCCCGATTTGTCAGGGAACCCGATTTGCCAGGGAGCCCGATTTGTCAGGGAGCTCGATTGTCAGGGAGCCCGATTTGTCAGGGAGCTCAATTTGTGAGGGAGCTCGATTTGCGAGGGAGATCGATTTGCGAGGGAGCCCGATTTGTCAGGGAGCTCGATTGGTCAGGGAGCCCGATTTTGACAGGGAGTCCGATTTTGACAGGCAGCCCGATTTCCACAGCATTTTCAGCAGAAAAATTGCAGCAGGTTTTGCAGTAGCTAAGCACCACTTTGGATTCGTTAACCATCTGATACTCACCCGAGGCTCTCGGGACCTCAACCCAATACACCAACAAGTCTTACAACATCATACGAACTTATTTGAAACCTCAAATCAAGTAAAACAATGCTAAAATCACAAATAACACCCCAATTCAAGCTTAATAAAACTCAAGAATTTCCAACTTCTACATTCGATGTCGAAACCTATCACATCAAGTCTGATTGACCTCAAATTTTACACACAAGTCATAAATAACATAACAGAGCTGTGAAAATTTTCAAAACTGGATTCCGACTCCGATATCAAAAAGTCAACTCTCCGGTTAAATTTCAAACTTAAATTCTTATTTTTAGCCATTTCAAGCCTAATTTAACTACGGACTTTCAAAAAAATTTCAAACACGCTCCTAAGTCAAAATCACCATACGGAGCTATTGGAATCATTAAAATTCAATTCCGGGGTTGTTTGCACATAATTCGACATCCGGTCACTATTTGAACTTAGATTTTTTAATTTTTCATCAAAATTCCATATCTCGGGCTAGGGACCTCGGAATTTGATTTCGAGCATACGCCCAAGTCCCAAATCACGATACGGACCTACTGAAACTATCAAAATACTGATCCGAGTCCGTTTGCTCAAAATGCTGACCAAAGTCAAACTTGGCCTTTTAAGGCCAACTTAAGGAACCAAGTGTTCCGATTTCAACCCAAACACTTCCAAATCCCGAACCAACCATCCTCACAAGTCATAAATCATTAAAGCACTGATGATTGGCTATAATTACATATTTTAATCTCTTATTACACTCTAATTTACTGCACTTTAATTGAGTTTGAGCTTTAATCGCTAGTGTTTTGCACTAATTGTGTGTTTTATGCCTTGGAGGAGTGATTCCGAGCTATGTAGATATTAGAGAATGAATTCAAGTTATTTGGATCTTTGAAGTTTGAGTAAAAACCCAAGGAATTAAGACGGGATCATGTTCGGGGATCAAATTTGATAGTTAAGAACGAACGAAGAATCGAGTAGGCATATTGTGCACTCTCTAGTAAAATGCACATAACTTTTCGAGGGAGCTCGATTTGTCAGGGAGCTCGATTTACGAGGGAGTTGGATTTGTCAGGGAGCCCGATTTGTCAGGGAGCTCGATTTATAAGGGAGCCTGATTTTTCAGGGAGCCCGATTTGCCAGGGAGCTCGATTTGTCAGGAAGCCCGATTTGTCAGGGAGCTCGATTTGACAGGGAGCTCGATTTGTCAGGGAACTCGAATTGTCAGGGAGTCCAATTTATCAGGGAGACCGATTTGTCAGGGAGCTCGATTTGTGAGGGAGCCCGATTTTGACAGGGAGCTCGATTTTGATGGGGAGCCCGATTTTGACAATATTTCTAGCAGAAACATTGTACCAGCTTTTGCAGCAGCTAAGTCCCACTTTTGATTCGTTAACCATCCGAAACTCACCTGAGGCCCTCGAGACCTCAACCCAATACACCAACAAGTCCTAAACACATCATATGAACTTATTTGACACCTCAAATCAAGGCAAACAACGTTAAATCACAAATCACACCCCCAATTCATGTTTAATGAAACTCAAGAATTTCCAACTTCTACATTCGATGTCGAAACCTATCAAATTAAGTCTGATTGACCTCAAATTTTGCACACAAGTCATAAATGACATAACGGAGCTGTAAAAATTTTCAGAACTGGATTCCGACTCCGGTATTAAAAAGTCAACTTCCCGGTCAAACTTCCAAACTTACATTCTTGTTTTTAGCCATTTTAAGCCTAATTTAACTACGGACTTCCAAATAAAATTTCGAATACGTTCCTAAGTCCAAAATTACCATACGGAGCTGTTCGAATTATTAGAATTCTATTCCGGGGTCGTTTGCACATAATTCGACATCTGGTCACTATTTGAACTTATTTGTTTTTATTTTTCATCAAAATTCCATACCTCGGGATAGGAACCTCGAAATTTGATTCTGGGCATACGCCCAAGTCCCAAATCACGATACGGACCTACCGAAACTGTCAAAATATCGATCCGAGTCCGTTTACTTAAAATGTTGACCAAAGTCAAACTTGGCCTTTTAAAGCCAACTTAAGGAACCAAGTGTTCCGATTTCAACCCAAACACTTCCAAATCCCGAACCAACCATCCCCGCAAGTCATAAATCATTAAAGAACATACGCGAAGTTTTATTTAGGGAAACAGGTTCTAAAAGTCAAAACGACCGGTTGGGTCGTTACATTCTCTCCCACTTAAATATACGTTCGTCCTCGAACGTGCTTAGGAGTGTTTCAGAGTTATCCAAAATCATTGTTTAACACCTCGTGCACCTACCCATGCTACCACACTCAATTGAGCATATTAACTCGAGCCAATCTGAAAATTCTCCCCTTTATTTAGGCAAATAAGCCTTAGAGCCCAATTCTAACATCCAGAATTCTCCACCATGCTTGTTTCCAACCTATGAATGTCGTATCAATCACTACATGATGCACCAATACAATATTGCATACCTTTGTTTAATTTTGACCATGCACCACATCATTCACATAACTATAATAACATCCTCCGATAACAATAGCCAAATTTCACGAATCTAATGTTCACAACACACCTCATGATACATATAAGTCCTGTTTCAACTCTTGAAATGCTTCCACGATGGAAGAAATGTGTAAAAATTCATAACCAACTATCGAGTCAACAATTATTGAG
This sequence comes from Nicotiana otophora, assembly GCA_000715115.1. Classification (NCBI taxonomy): domain Eukaryota; kingdom Viridiplantae; phylum Streptophyta; class Magnoliopsida; order Solanales; family Solanaceae; genus Nicotiana; species Nicotiana otophora. The sequence continues at coordinate 6,836 of AWOL01S0027687.1, read as the reverse complement.
TTTCACCTTTTGACAAGAACCATTGCCTCATTATAACCAAATAATGGTATTTGATCTTTATTATACTTCATATAACCCGATCGCACTGATCCCGGATCGAATAATTTCGTCTCCTCTAGCATGAGCTACTCAGGCAATAAGCCACCTCAGACACGACAAAAAGTCTCATATGACGCCACAATGAGCTAATAAGCTACAGACTCGATTGCACTATATAAGAAAAACGAACTCTGGAAAGGATTACTCAACCCACGTGACTAATTAGACAACTGAAAATGTGTCGTGAACCTTCCTCAGAAAATGGGACACAAACATACAAAATAGAATATATGGGACTGTACTTAATATCATACTGTTGCGGCGTGAAAACCGATCCACACATGGTACCGTTGGAGCATGCAACCCGATCCAAACAACATACCCATGGCGGCGTGCCAGCCGATCCGCACAAAAAGAATCTATAAGAAAATACTTACCGAGCTAGAATGCTCATTACTACAAAATATCCGAATATCGGACACAAGGATGCTTAGTGCGTAATATCATCCCTGGAAGGACCGACAACGCCATACGCTACAAAACTCAAGCACAACTAAGGTGCGATATATGATATTAATCTCGAGAACCATCCTGCTCACATAACATCATCGCTAAGCGGGACCTTAACACATAAAAATTTATCAAGCTGTTTCATAACTCACACGGCACAATATAGTATTACATGAAATAATCGACGACAAAACGACATCCATCGTATGAATACTCCTCTATAGGGAGATTTTTATGTTGAAATGAACACATCCGACCTAATATAGAGCCCATATCAAATAGCTTTACAAGCTGTAATAAACTGTCCAAATATCGTATAATAATAATTATTATTAAGCACGATTTCTACCGAGGTCGTACGGCCCGATCCAGAATTTCATCTACACTGCCGAGGGACGTGCGACATGATCCATAGATGCATCTATCATGCCGAGATGTTCGGCCCGCTCCACAAGAAAGGAGGACATTTTCTTATGTACCTCCGGAATGAGAGTATTTATTGTAAAATTTATTCGAGAGGATAACAATTTATTTCAACAATTAATTAATCTAAACAAAAATTAAGCATATGAAAATTTCATCTTTTGCTACCTTTCATAATAATTCACAATATATACATTAAATATTTTAATTAATAAAGAATACAATTTACACAAGTAATTCAAGCTTTGAGGCCTAAACAACCCGGACTTTAGCATTAATAGTAGCTACGCACGGACTCTCATCACCTCGTGCGTACGTAGCCCCCGAAATTAGTAACAATTATTTAATTTAATCACCTATGGGGTATATTTCCCCCTCACAAGATGAGACAAGAGACTTACCTCAATTTGCTCCAATTTAATCCACTAGAAGGCCCTTTCCTCGATTATCCAACTTTGATTGGCTCGAATCTAACCAACAATAATTTGATACAATCACTAAAATTTATAGGAATTACTTCTATAAGAAAATACTACATTTTCATTAAAAATATCGAAATTAATTAAAACATCGTCGGTGGGTCCCATATCTCGGAATCCGACGAAAGTTATGAAATCCGAAAACTCATTCAATTACGAGTCTAACCATACCAGTTTCACTCAAATCCGACTCTGGATCGACACCGAAATCTCAAAAATTCGTTTCTATGAGATTTCTAAAAGTTTCCCAAATCTTTATCTCAAAACACTAATTAAANAAATTTCTATCTCAAAACACTAATTAAATGGTGAAAACAACGATATATTCGTGTATATTGACCAAATCCGAGTTGGAATCACTTACCCCAATGTCTTTCCTTGAAAATATATCAAAACCGCTTCTCCTCAAGCTCCAATTCGTCAAAAATGGCAAATGGGACGAAGCCCCCTGTTTTTATAACTTACAGATTTGTCAGGGAGCCCGATTTGCGAGGGAGCCCGATTTGTCAGGGAGCCCGATTTGTCAGGGAGCCCGATTTGTCATGGAGCTCAATTTGTCACGGAGCTCGATTTGCGAGGGAGCTCGATTTATCAGGGAGCCCGATTTGTCAGGGAGTTCGATTTGTCAGGGAGCCCGATTTTGACAGGCAGCCCAATTTCCCCAGCATTTCCAGCAGAAAAATTACAGCAGATTTTGTAGTAGGTTTTGCAGCAGCTAAGTCCCACTTTTGATTGGTTAACCATCTGAAACTCACCCGAGGCTCTCGGGATCTCAACCCAATACACCAACAAGTCCTAAAACATCATACGAACTTATTTGAAACCTCAAATCAAGTCAAACAACGCTAAAATCACAAATCACACCCCAATTCAAGCTTAATGAAACTCAAGAATTTCCAACTTCTATATTCGATGTCGAAACCTATCAAATCAAGTCTGATTGACCTCAAATTTTATACACAAGTCATAAATGACATAACTGAGCTGTAAAAATTTTCAGAACTGGATTCCGACTCCGGTATCAAAAAGTCAACTCCCTAGTCAAATTTCAAACTTAAATTCTTGTTTTTAGCCATTTCAAGCCTAATTTAACTACGGACTTCCAAATAAAATTTCAAACACGCTTCTAAGTCCAAAATCACCATACAGAGCTGTTGGAATCATTAAAATTCTATTCCGGGGTCGTTTCCATATAATTCGACATCCGGTCACTATTTGAACTTAGATTTTTCAATTTTTCATCAAAATTCCATATCTCGGGTTAGGGACCTCGGAATTTGATTTCGAGCATACGTCCAAGTCCCAAATCACGATACAGACCTACCGAAACTGTCAAAATACTGATCCGAGTCCGTTTGCTCAAAATGTTGACCAAAGTCAAACTTGGCCTTTTAAAGCCAACTTAAGGAACCAAGTGTTCCGATTTCAACCCAAACACTTCCAAATCCCGAACCAACCATCCTCACAAGTCATAAATTATTAAAGAACTGATGATCGGCTATAATTATGTATTTTAGTCTCTTATTACACTCTAATTTACTGCACTTTAATTGAGTTTGAGCTTTAATCGCTAGTGTTTTGCACTAATTATGTGTTTTATGCCTTGGAGGAGTGATTCCGAGCTATGTAGATGTTAGAGAATGAATTCAAGTGATTTGAATCTTTAAAGTCTGAGTAAAAACTAAAAACCCAAGGAGTTAAGCCGGGATCGTATTCGGGGATCAAATTTGATAGTTAAGAACGAACGAAGAATCGAGTAGGCATATTGTGCACTGTCTAGTACAATGCACATAACTGTTCGCTCAGAACTCCAATTGAGCTCCACAATATATGGTTGGAAAGCTAATTTAAAGGGCTACAACTTTCATGTTTTACAGTTTTCCAAATTGCAAACAGAACAAGGTGGAAAATGAGGTCGAATCTGTGGCCGCGGATCTGGCCGCGTATGTGAGGCAGAACACTGGGTAAAATCCGCGGCCAAATCCGCGGTTGAATCCGCGGCCACGGACGTCCTGACCTGAAAAAGTGTTATTTTCGCATAGGAGAAGGTATAATTGTTTGGGCCCTACCCTACTTGGTATATATACATGGAAAAACGGTACTTTTGACATACCTTTGACATACCTTGGACATACTTTTGACATATTTTTGACATAATTTAGACCTAAAGAGGCTAAGGAGACTGGAGATTCGACCTAAGGAAGCAAGAATACGCGAGAAGCAAGGAGGAAGATTCAACCAAGAGTTTTTCCCTTCTTCTATCTATTTTTCATTATTGGTTATGACTTTTAGTATTGTAGTTTTTACATGCTATTATGAGTAGCTAATTTGTTATCTAGGGTTTTGATGGAACCTTTTGTAGGATGAATTCTTGTTATGTTTTAATATAATTTAGCCTTTGAATTTATCTATTTGTTCAACTACGTGTTTATTTCAGTTGATTGAATGGCCATCGATTGACTGTGCCTATTTATTATGTGTTGCTTGAGAAAGGATATATATTTAGGTGGTTGTTGAACAACGTCACTCCTAACGTATGAGAGAAATCAATACAATGGGTTTAAAGGTAGGTTTAGAAATAACAAAGCCTTGACATGGTCATAGTGAGCGGTTCGATGAAGCCAACTAGCGTAGTTCGAGAGAATATGTCTAGTAAATTATTGTAGTTGTTCGAGAGAGAATTACGACACCTAAAGTGCTCACGATCAGTAGAGAATACATCGGCGAAATTGTTGGGAACATAGCTGGAAGGATTCCGACAATTAGAGAAATCATAACTCTAGACCTCCTTAATTTAGTCTCCAACCCTTTGTCTCATTAGTTGATAATTTATCGCTTTCTAGTATTTGCTAGTTAATTCATTAGAAATATAAATCTCAATCTTTATAATTTAGAAAATTGTTCAAACTTGTCTTCTTAGTGATATTAAAAAGCTATAGTTAAGCCTTAGTTCTCTGTGGTATTCGACTCCGGATTTTTAGACCGAATTATATTTGCAACGATCACTTATCCTTTTTAGGACTAGAGTTGGGCGTGATCATACGAGAAGTTTTATTTAGGGGAACAAGGTTCTAAAAGTCAAAACGACCGGTTGGGTCGTTACAATTATAGCCAAATAGGGAAGTTTACTCAAAAGATAATCTTGGCCAAGTAATAAATCATGACAATCAATGGCTGTTGTACAGGAGACTAACGTGATTAAAATCGATGAAAGCAACAATAACGCATTGATTTTATGAAGCAAATCAAAGTTTCGGGTGACAATGATTTAGACTAGGGGTATTTATATTGAAAAATTAATGTTATTTAAACTCAAGGTATCTTTTGTTTGATTTGATTCAATCATCATCTCCATAACTTTTAATCGTAGAACACATAGAAAGTTGGTGTTACGAAACTGAATTTGAGAGAGATTTGTTTCCCACGTTCAAAAATTATAATAAAAATCCGATTAAAAATTAGACAATTAAAAGAAATTATTTAAACTATATTTTTCTTCATTTCCCCTTCTTCAACTCTAAGAAACCATTTAAGCGTCTGAACAAAAATTAGAACCCCAAGATTGAACTCTAGTCCTTCGTCAGGTTAAGGGTTACATTGGGATCCTAAGTTGACCAAACATGTAACCAAAATTAATTTAGTAAATACTATCTAACATCCAAAAATATTATATTTTTTACTTCCTCTTTCCCCCGCAATTCCAACCGTGATATTCGCTATAAAGTACTAGGCAATTAGTCATGATAAACCATATAATAGTGTAAATATACTCTTCTTTGGAAACTCAATGGATACAAAAAGTGAACAAGAAAGTGGTGGTGGTTATTGGATTTGGAGAAAGGGGAATATTGAAGCTTTATTTCAAACAGTGACCACATCTTTTATTTATTGATTAATGGTAAATATGAACAGAGTTACTAGTACTGACAAATGAAGGAAAGGTAATGTTACTTTTTTGAAATGATATAAAGAAGATTTCATGGAAAAACAGATTTTTTAAAAGTTTACAGGTCAAACATTGATGCAAGCATCTTTAAAGGACAGCTAAAGGAGTTCAAATTAAGGGGTGGATTTGACATTGAAATAAGTTTCGGGAAGTAAAGCGAAACTTAATGCTACTGCTTCATTTTTTTTTTTAGCCGAGAATTTATCGAAAATAGTTTCTTTGCCTTTTTACGATAGAGGTAGCATATATACTATCTTTCCCAAACATTAGTTATGAGATTTCACTAGATTTATTATTATTTTAATTGTTGAAATAAAGTGAAATCACTAATCCTCGAAATTAAACTGGGTAAGAGAAATAAGAAAGAGGTAGAATATGTACTCATTTTCTCTATAGGTGCAATTTAATTTCCTACAGAAATTTTTGATTGCCTCAATTTTCAGGTTAGTTTCTTGTAACTACATTTGAAATGACCAGATTGTACCGGCATTTATGGTATTATCATTATATAAAAGTTAAAGAATAAGCTTAATTCAGCTTTTCCAGCAAAGTAGTTAACTATAATTATTTCTTTTTCCCTACAATGTAGCCAAACAAGAGAGGGCAAACCTTTTACTTTCCCTTTTCTTCCTAAGTTTCCAAACAAGTTCCCACCTACCTCTTGTCATGGGACAAGAGAGTTAGCTAGTCATTTTCCAATATTCCTTCTATGTCACTCTATAAACTTGTAATAATTTAGAATAAGAAAAAAAAGAAGCCAAAGTTATGGAAATGGAATGCCAAGATTTTTGTGGAAGATATATGACAAGATGTATAACCTTATAGAATAATGAACAGAAAGGTTTATAGCAAGTCCATATCAAGCCAGTTCAGAATTAAATAATTTGAGGACCCATCTTATAGTAAAACTATAGGATACTCATCTTGGCTTTATTATTGGTATTCCAAAAAGAGTAAATTGTTTGATATGAATGCCAGAGATGGCTTCCAAAATACCTAAACAATGTCCTACTGTGGTGGTCCTTACTCCTTAGGAGGAGCTGGGATCAATTAATATAGGACTGTGAAATGCAGCTTTCATGTAACAAGAAATTTGTTCAGTTTTGGAGGGTAAGTTTCCAAGATTGAAAAGGATTTTGTTTTTTGGTGTGAGTGTTTTTTTTCAACAAAAAAGAAGACTATTTTCACTACATAAAGCTAGGGGTTCCAAATTTAGAGGTCCAGACGTGCAATCTAAGGACTATTAATTTGAAAGCATACCCTATTAGGATTTTTTTTTATTCACGTGGCTCGAATCTAAGACTTTTATTAAGGATAAAGGGATTATATTCATCAAACTACAACCTTGATGGAAACTGGCGATATGGAAGAAATTCTGTAAGAGAAGCCAACAGAGGCTAAGAAGAAATTAAAATATTCAAATTTAATAAACAATGCAA
>AWOL01S0027686.1:0-17120 GCA_000715115.1 Nicotiana otophora | reverse complement strand
TTGGTTGTTAGATGCTCATGATTTAGTGACACCCCGATGTCGGGCTATCATTCCGCACTGGTATTTTGGGTTTTTACCCCGTTATTATGTAAACCTTCAGTTAGTTTAATTGATTTAGCTCACTTCTGTTATATATTGAAATCATATTGAGAATGTCGGCTTGCCTAGTTCCACGATAGGCGCCATCATGATTGGTTAGGTATTTGGGTCATGACAAGTTAGTATTAGAGCCTAGGTAACATACGTCTCAAGAGTAATGAGCAGGTTTAGTAGAGTATTGCGGATCGGTATGAAGAGGTTTGTACTTATCTTCGAGAGGCTGTCGAACCATTAGGAAACTTCACATTCTTGAATTCTTGTCGTGCGAAGCTTTTGATTATGGTAACTATATGTTTGTTTTTCTAGTTCTCTCACAGATGGTGAGGACGTGTACTATGGGGCGGGATGGACAGCCACCAATACTAGATAGAACCGCGAGAGCTCGAGGTCGTGGTAGGGGCAGAGGTGCAGCTCGCACCGTAGCTAGGACAGCACCTGCAGATCCACCAGTTGCCTCAGTTCAGGAGCAGGCTCCGGTTGTGGATGAGTCGGTGGGACCAACTCAAGCACCACATGTGCCTATTGTGATTCCAAACCTTCACGAGGCCTTATCTCATATTCTAACCGTGTGTACCAGTCTTGCTCATGCATCTCTGTTTCGGCCACAGCAACCACTTCTCAGGCCGGGGGAGGTGCTCAGACTCCCTCCATCCGTACGCCAGAGCAGGTGGTACAGGGATTCTAGACACCGTGGGCACCACCAGCCCAACCGGTTGCAGCTGCTCAGGACTATGTGGTTCCTGTCATGCCTGATGATGAGCATCGTCAATTGGAGAGGTTTGGGAGACTCCAGCTTCCATCTTTCAGTGGTACCGAGGGAGAGGATGCACAGGGCTTCTTGGACAGGTGTCAGAGGATACTCTGTACAACAGGTATTCTAGTGGCCAATGGGGGTTCGTTCACTACTTTTTAGTTCTCTGGGGCTACCTTCAGTTGGGGGGAGGCTTACGAGAGGTGTAGGCCAGTCGGCACAGAAACCTTTACATGGCAGCAGTTCTCCGGTCTATTCTTGGAGAGGTTAGTGCCTCAGTCCCGCAGAGAGGAGCTGTGCAGACAGTTTGAGCAGCTTCGTTAGGGTGATATGTTTGTGATGTAGTATGAGATGTGATTCTCGGAGTTGGCCCGTAATGCTATCTGGTTGGTTCCCACAGCCAGGGATAGGATCAAGAGGTTTATAGATGGCCTCACTTTTCAGCTGCTATTGCTTATGACTAGAGAGAGAGTGTCTGGTGCTACTTTTGATGAGGTTGTCGACATTACACGTCAGATTGAGATGGTTCGCAGTCAGGAGAGGGTTGACAGAGAGGCCAAGAGGCCTTGTGGGCAGGGTGGATTTAGCGGTGTTCCTTATGGGGGCAGTTCCACCAGGGTAGGGGTTGTCCTTTCAGACATGCTCAAACGGCTCGCCCAGTTCACCGTGGTGCATCATCTGGCCATGGTTCACACAGTTATAAGCAAGGCCATTCATCTCTCAGTGTCCTCTCAGCTTAGAGTTTGTCCTGTGCTCCATCGGGTTAGAGTTCGTCTATGCTAGGTCTTTCTGCCAGTTATCTCGATGCTCGGGGCTCTCTTCAGTCCCCCAGCACCAGCACCGGGGAGTTGCTATGAGTATGTAGAGTTTTTGCACATCAGGAGACATTGTCCCCGCCTTACGGGAGGTCTGACTCAGTAGAGGAGCCAGTCTATGACATTAGCACTACTTTCTTCACCACTCGCTCAGCTAGCTCGAGGTAGGGCTCAGTCAGCTAGGGGTCGCCCGAGAGGGGGAGGCCGATCAGGGGGCGGCCAGGCCCGTTTCTATGCTCTCCCTGCCAGACCAGATGCCATTGCTTCGGATGCTGTGATTACAGATATTGTCTCAGTTTGCCATAGAGATGCCGATGTATTATTTGACCCTGGTTCCGTTTATTCGTATGTATCATTGTATTTCGCTCATTTTTTGGATATGCCCCGTTAGTCTCTAGTTTCATCTGTTCATGTATCCACTCTAGTGGACAATACTATCATTGTGGACTGTGTATATCATTCATGTGTGGTGACTATTGGGAGTCTAGAGACCAGAGTAGATCTCTTGTTGCTTAGTATGGTCGATGTTGACGTGATTTTAGGTATGGATTGGCTATCTCCCTGTCATGCTATTCTATATTGTCACGCTAAGACCGTGACATTGGCGATGTCGGGGTTTCCGAGGGTTGAGTGGAGCAGCTCCATAGACTATGTTCCCAGTAGAGTGATTTCATACTTGAAAGCTCAGCGGATGGTTGAGAAAGGTTGTCTATCTTATCTAGTCTTTGTGAGGGATGTTAGTGTAGAGGCCCCTGCTATTGATTCTGTTCCAATGGTGCAAGATTTCCCGGATGTGTTTCCTGTAGACTTGTCGGGCATGCCACCCGATAGGGATACTGATTTCGGTATTTATTTGGTGCCGGGCACTCAGCCCATTTCTATTCCACCGTACCGTATGGTACCGGCTGAGTTGAAGGAGCAGCTTCAGGAACTCCTTGATAAGGGGTTTTTTGGCCTAGCATGTCACCTTGGGGTGCACCAATTCTATTTGTGAAGAAAAAGGATGGTACTATGAGAATGTGCATTGATTACAAACAGTTGAACAAGGTCACAATCAAGAACAAGTATCATTTGCCGCGTATTGATGATTTGTTTGACCAGCTTCATGGAGCGATGGTATTCTCCAAGATTGATTTGAGGTCAGGGTATCACCAGCTGAAGATTCGAGACTCGGATATTCTTACGACAGCTTTCAGGACCCGATATGGCCATTATGAGTTCCTTGTGATGTCCTTTGGGCTGACCAACGCCCCAACAACGTTTATGCATCTGATGAACAGTGTGTTTCAGCCTTATTTGGACTCGTTCGTCATTGTATTCATTGATGACATCCTGGTGTACTCTCGTAGCTAGGAAGAGCATGCTCAACATCTGAGGACTGTGTTACAGTGATTGAGGGAGGAGAAGCTTTATGCAAAGTTCTCCAAGTGTGAGTTTTGGCTCAGTTCAGTAGCGTTCTTGGGGCACGTGGTGTCCAGTGAGGGTATTCAGGTTGACCTGAAGAATATAGAGGCGGTGTAGAGTTGGCCCAGACCGTCCTCAGCCACAGATATTAGGATCTTTCTTGGTTTGGCAGGCTATTACCATCATTTTGTGGAGGGTTTCTCATCTATTTCCTTACCCTTGACCAAATTGACCCAAAAGGGTGCCCCATTAAGGTGGTCAGAGGAGTGCAAGGAGAGCTTTCAGAAGCTCAAGACTGCTTTGAGCACGGCTCCAGTTCTAGTCCTACTATTAGTTTTTGGTTCTTATACAGTGTATTGTGATGCCTCGCGGATCGGTATTGGGTGTGTTCTGATGCAGGGGGTAGAGTGATTCCTTATGCCTCGTGCCAGTTGAAGCCCCATAAGAAGAACTATCATGTCCACGACCTTGAGTTAGCAGCTATTGTTCAAGCCTTGAAGATTTGGCGGCACTACTTGTACGGTGTCCATTGTGAGATTTACACTGATCATCGGAGTTTGCGGCATTTGTTCAAACAAAAGGATCTTAACTTGCGTCAGCGAAGGTGGTTGGAGCTTCTTAAGGACTATGATATCACTATTTTGTACCATCCCGGAAAGGCCAATGTGGTGGTCGATGCCTTGAGTCGTTGAGCGGAGAGTTTGGGGAACTTAGCATACCTTCCAGCAGCGGAGAGTCCACTGGCATTGGATGTGTAGGCCTTAGATAGCCACTTTGTTAGATTGGATGTTTCTGAGCCGAGTCGAGTATTGGCTTTTGTGGTCTCTCGGTCTTCTCTTTATGATCATATCAGGGAGCGTCATTATGAGGACCCCCATCTACTTATCCTTAAGGACACGGTATAACACGGTGATGGTAAAGAGGTCACTATTGGAGATGATGGCGCATTGAGGATACAAGGCAGGCTATGTGTGCCCAATGTAGATGGTTTGCATGAGTTGATTCTCCAGGAGGCTCACAGGTTACGGTATTCTATTCATCTGGGTGCCGCGAAGATGTATCAGGATTTGAGACATCATTACTGGTGGAGGAGAATGAAGAAGGACATAGTGGAGTATGTAGCTCAATGCCTAAATTGCAAGGAGGTGAAGTATGAGCATCAGCGACCATGTGGATTGTTTTAGAGGTTAGAGATTCTGGAGTGGAAATGGGAGCGAATCACTATGGATTTCGTTGTTGGGCTTCCACAGACTCAGCTGAAGTTTGATGCAGTTTGGGTGATTATGGACCGGCTGACCAAGTCAGCTCATTTCATTCATATGATGACTACCTATTCTTCCGAACAGCTAGCTCGAGTGTATATCCGCGAGATCGTCAGGCTTTATGGTGTATCGGTACGCAGTTTACATCACGGTTCTGGAGGGCTGTACATCATGAGTTCGGTACTTGAGTGGAGTTGAGCACAACATTTCACCCTTAGATAGATGGACAGTCCGAGCGCACTATTCAGATATGAGAGGATATGCTTCGTGCATTTGTGATGGAGTTTGGGGGTTCGTGGGATCAGATCTTGCCTCTAACGGAGTTTGCTTACAACAACAGTTACCATTCGAGCATCCAGATGGCACCGTATGAGGCTCTGTATGGTAGGCGGTGTAGGTCTCCAGTGGGTTGGTTCGAGCCGGGCGAGGCTAGATTATTGGGTACAGACTTGGTTCAGGATGCTCTGGAGAAGGTTAGGGTGATTCATGATAGACTACACACAACCCAGTCCAGACAAAAGAGTTATGCAGATCGAAAGGTCCTCGATGTTGCATTCATGGTTGGAGAGCAGGTCTTGCTCGGGGTGTCATGCATGAAGGGTCTTATGATGTTTAGAAAGAAGGGAAAGTTGAGCCCGAGGTTTATCGGTCCATTTGATGTATTGCGACGTGTTGGGAGGTTGCTTATGAGCTTGTCTTGCCTCCCAGTCTAGCAGGAGTTCATCTAGTATTCCATGTTTCTATGCTCCGAAAGTATCATGGCGATCCGTCTCACGTGTTGGATTTCAGCTTAGTTTAGTTGGAAAAGGATTTATCTTATGTTGAGGAGCCGGTGGAGATCTTAGATAGGAAGGTTCGAAAGCTGAGGTCGAAGAATGTTGCTTCTCTGAAGGTTCAGTGGAGGGGTCAGCCGGTCGAGGAGGTGACTTGGGAGACCGAGCAGGATATGCGCAGCTGTTATCCTCATCTTTTCACCACTTCGGATATGTCTCTATGCTCGTTCAAGGATGAACGATTGTTTTGGAAGGGGGAGGATGTAACGACTTGGCCGGTCGTTTTGAGTGTATTAGCCACGATCCCCTATTTACTGTTTTCCCTGTATCTGTTTCTGCTTATGTGACTTACCGGGAGGTCTTATTTTTGGTTTTAGAGTGTTTTGGGACACTTAGTCCCTAAAACGGAAGCTAAGTCTCAAGATGTTGACCGTAGTCAGAATTGTGTGAAGGCGACTCCGGATTGGAGTTTCTTTAGCTCTGTTAGCTCCGTTGGGTAATTTTGGACTTAGGAGCGTGTCCAGACTGTGAATTTGAGGTCTGTAGCTAATTTAGGCTTGAAATGGCAAAAGTTGAATTTTGGGAAGTTTGACCGGGGGGTTGACTTTTTGATATCGGGGTCGGATTCTGATTCCGGAATTTGGAATAGGTCTGTAATGTTGAATATGACTTGTGTGTAAAATTTGAGGTCAATTAGACGTGGTTTGGTAGGTTTCGGCGTCGTTTGTGGAATTTGAATGTTTAGAAGTTCTTTATGCTTGAATCTGGATGTAATTGGTGTTTTGGTTTTGTTTTAAGTGATTCGAAGGTTTGGCTAAGTTTGCATGGGTTTATATGACTTGTTGGTATGTTAGGTTGAACTCCCGGGAGCCTCGGGGGTGTTTCGGATGCCCATCAAAAGGAAATTTGGACTTAGGCATTGCTGGTTTTTTTCTGGTGTTCTGGCGTTTTGCACCTGCGGTGGGAGCCCGCAGGTGTGGCCCCACAAAAGTGAAGTGGAGGACGCAGATGCGGGCAAGACTGGGTTGGACTGGAAGCACATTTGTGAGTTTAGGAGTGCATCTGCGAAATCGCAGATGCGGAAACAAAAAAGGCCTAAGTGGGAAGGATCGCAGAATGAGGGCAGGGCTCGCAGGTATGTACCCGCAGGTGTGAATGAGTAACCGCAGATGCAGAGTATAGGAGCTTGAGTGGGATCTGCACCTATGATGGAATTTTCGCAGGTGCGGCATCGCACATACCACAGAATGTCCGCAAGTGCGGAAGAACTGGGCAGAAAATGGAACTTCGAGGGTTTGATTCCCATTTCGATTTTGGGACTTTGAGAGCTCGGTGTGAGGCGATTGTTTTGAGGTTTCTTCAAGAAGATTGTTGGGGTAAGTGATTCTAACTTGGATTGGACTATATTCTATGAATCTATTGCTATTTTCATCATCTAATTAGGGATTTGAGTTGTAAATTTGGAGAAAATGGTAGAAACTTCATAAGCTAATATTTCGAGTTTTGGAAGGTGATTTGAGGTTGGATTCGAGTAATTCTTGTATGGGTGGACTCGTGAGTGGATGAGCGTTCATATTTTGTGACTTTTGTCAGATTTTAAAACGTGGGCCCGGGGACCGGTCTGAGCCTATTTCAGATTTTGACTTATAATTTCACGTTTCTCTTATGGAATTGATTCTTTTAGCCTACATTAATTATATTGTGCTACTTGTGGCTAGATTCGGGATGTTTGGAGATTGATTCGAGGGGCAAGGGAATTGCAGAGTAGGATTTCTGCATGGTTGAGGTAAGTAACAATCTTAAATCTGTTTTTAAGTGTATGAAACATCTAGAATTGGTATGATATGAGTGTTTGGAGGTGACCTACTTGGAACACTTAGATCTATTTTTTAGAAGCTTAAGTTGTAAGATTTGACCAAAGTTTGACTTTAGAGTAGACGACCTCGGATTGGTGATTTGATAGTCCCAATAGGTTCGTATGGTGATTTTGGACTTGGGCTTATATTCAGATTTGGATTCGAAGGTTTCTAGAAGGTTTTAGCTCAGGTTTGATAGGGAATTGACTTTGATGTTAACGGGTTCCTATTGGTGTTCCGTGATACTGGATAGGTTCATTTATTTGATTGAAACTTGTGTGTAAAGTTTGATTGTGATCCAGTTGTCTAAGTGTGATTCAGACGCATTCAGCTAAGTTGGAATGTTTGAAACTTAAGAGAAGGTTTTTGATCACCGATTCTTGGTTTTGATGTTATTTATGGTATTTCGAACCCTTAGATAAGTTTGGATTAAGTATAGACTTATTGGTATGATTGGACGGGGTCCTCAGGGCTCGGGTGTGTTTCGGGATGGTTTCAGATCATTTCATTTTGTTTAGGAGTTGCTGGTTTTCTGATGCAGGTTGATGCTTCGCGATTGCAGAGCAAGTCTCGTAATCGCAGAGGAGGGAAGCTGGCAAGTGACTTTTGCTCATCGCACTCATGTCATAGAGCCCTCATTCATGTACTGGCCTGGGCAGGATCTTTGTGTTCGCGTGCAAAGAGTTGTGTTTGCGATGGTGTTGAGTCAAGAAGGAGGTTTTACTTCGTGTTCACGTAGGTGCGTTCGCATTCGCATAGGATCGGAGCCTGGCTGGGGGAATGTTGGTCTATGCATTCGTGAGGAGGGGCTCGCATTCGCAAAGGTGGCTGATTGGCTTTCGCTATCGTGGAGGATTAGACACGATCATGTAGATTGTTATTTGGGCAGCAAAACTTTAGTGCTTCGCGATTGTGAAGCTTTGGACCGTGATCGCGAAGGGTATGTATAGGCAGACCACTTAAGTGAGTTAATTCGAGATTTTGCCCATTCTCTCGTGTTTTGAACTTTGGACTTGAAGAGCAATTCCACTACTACATTGGAGGTAAGAAATTTTCACTTGGATTTGACTTTTTATCTTGATTCCCCATGGATTTCTACACCTAAAATATGATTTTTAAAAAATAAAATTTGGAGTATTTTTTCACAACTTAAGAGAGTGTATTTTGAGGATTTGGGGGTCGATTTGGACTTGGCTTTGGAATCTAATAACATATTTGGACTCGTAATGTTATGAGTATTCGGGATCTCCTGCTTAACTCAGGTTTTGACCATGTGGACTCGATTTGACATTATTGAGTTGTATCTGACTAAATTTGAGTCGTTTGGTCTTGGATTTTGATGGTTAGGTGGTTGATTTAAGCTTACCAGAATAAGGTAAGTCTCTTGTCTATCTTTGTAAGAGGGAATTCTCCCCATAGATAATTTGCTTGCTACTTGTTGCTCAATTTAGGAGCCACGTATATGCGAGGAAACAAGCTATATGCGTAGCTAGATTATGATCGTACCCGGTAGTGTTGACTTGAGTTATGCCTTGTNTACTGGCCTGGGCAGGATCTTTGTGTTCGCGTGCAAAGAGTTGTGTTTGCGATGGTGTTGAGTCAAGAAGGAGGTTTTACTTCGTGTTCACATAGGTGCGTTCGCATTCGCATAGGATCAGAGCTTGGCTGGGGGAATGTTGGTCTACGCATTCGCGAGGAGGGGCTCGCGTTCGCAAAGGTGGCTGATTGACTTTCGCGATCGTGGAGGGTTAGACACGATCATGTAGATTGTTATTTGGGCAGCAAAATTTTAGTGCTTCCTGATTGTGAAGCTTTGGACCGTGATCGCGAAGGGTATGTATAGGCAGACCACTTAAGTGAGTTAATTCGAGATTTTGCCCATTCTCTCGTGTTTTGAACTTTGGACTTGAAGAGCAATTACACTACTACATTGGAGGTAAGAAATTTTCACTTGGATTTGACTTTTTATCTTGATTCCCCATGGATTTTTACACCTAAAATATGATTTTTAAAAAATAAAATTTGGAGTATTTTTTCACAACTTAAGAGAGTGTATTTTGAGGATTTGGGGGTCGATTTGGACTTGGCTTTGGAATCTAATAACATATTT
Organism: Nicotiana otophora; assembly: GCA_000715115.1. NCBI lineage: Eukaryota > Viridiplantae > Streptophyta > Magnoliopsida > Solanales > Solanaceae > Nicotiana > Nicotiana otophora. The sequence continues at coordinate 8,050 of AWOL01S0027686.1, read as the reverse complement.
GGANAACGGGTTCCTATTGGTGTTCCGTGATACTGGATAGGTTCATTTATTTGATTGAAACTTGTGTGTAAAGTTTGATTGTGATCCAGTTGTCTAAGTGTGATTCAGACGCATTCAGCTAAGTTGGAATGTTTGAAACTTAAGAGAAGGTTTTTGATCACCGATTCTTGGTTTTGATGTTATTTATGGTATTTCGAACCCTTAGATAAGTTTGGATTAAGTATAGACTTATTGGTATGATTGGACGGGGTCCTCAGGGCTCGGGTGTGTTTCGGGATGGTTTCAGATCATTTCATTTTGTTTAGGAGTTGCTGGTTTTCTGATGCAGGTTGATGCTTCGCGATTGCAGAGCAAGTCTCGTAATCGCAGAGGAGGGAAGCTGGCAAGTGACTTTTGCTCATCGCACTCATGTCATAGAGCCCTCATTCATGTACTGGCCTGGGCAGGATCTTTGTGTTCGCGTGCAAAGAGTTGTGTTTGCGATGGTGTTGAGTCAAGAAGGAGGTTTTACTTCGTGTTCACGTAGGTGCGTTCGCATTCGCATAGGATCGGAGCCTGGCTGGGGGAATGTTGGTCTATGCATTCGTGAGGAGGGGCTCGCATTCGCAAAGGTGGCTGATTGGCTTTCGCTATCGTGGAGGATTAGACACGATCATGTAGATTGTTATTTGGGCAGCAAAACTTTAGTGCTTCGCGATTGTGAAGCTTTGGACCGTGATCGCGAAGGGTATGTATAGGCAGACCACGTAAGTGAGTTAATTCGAGATTTTGCCCATTCTCTCGTGTTTTGAACTTTGGACTTGAAGAGCAATTCCACTACTACATTGGAGGTAAGAAATTTTCACTTGGATTTGACTTTTTATCTTGATTCCCCATGGATTTCTACACCTAAAATATGATTTTTAAAAAATAAAATTTGGAGTATTTTTTCACAACTTAAGAGAGTGTATTTTGAGGATTTGGGGGTCGATTTGGACTTGGCTTTGGAATCTAATAACATATTTGGACTCGTAATGTTATGAGTATTCGGGATCTCCTGCTTAACTCAGGTTTTGACCATGTGGACTCGATTTGACATTATTGAGTTGTATCTGACTAAATTTGAGTCGTTTGGTCTTGGATTTTGATGGTTAGGTGGTTGATTTAAGCTTACCAGAATAAGGTAAGTCTCTTGTCTATCTTTGTAAGAGGGAATTCTCCCCATAGATAATTTGCTTGCTACTTGTTGCTCAATTTAGGAGCCACGTATATGCGAGGAAACAAGCTATATGCGTAGCTAGATTATGATCGTACCCGGTAGTGTTGACTTGAGTTATGCCTTGTTTGGATTATGTGAAGCTATTATACATGTTTTAAATTGATTTTATGACTACGTGATACTTTATAATTATGATTTAGGAACATGCTTAAGTTATGACTTGTTGAATTGGGCCTAAAGGATTGGTTTACTGTGTTGAGCTTTATTATTTATCCATAGTCATATACATGCCTTATTTGCTCCATGATTTGGTAATTTTCATGGATTAATATGGATTAATTGACTCATTTTAAATAATATGACTAGACTTAAGCACTCTTAAATGCTTATTGAACCGTTATAATAAATTGAACTACATGACTAGCCATAACCATCTTTTAGTCGTATGAGCTTTTATCTGTATTCCTATTGTTATGTCCGGTGCTTCTTTATCGTATTGTTTCATATACATATGCATGAGTGAATAGTTGATTGGTGTGGAAAGTTGAGGTTTTTGCACTATGAATCCTTTGAGCGGATATTGATTATTGATCATAAATGGTAAGATGATCAATGCTTGGATATTGATTTATCCCCATGGAGTCGGGTAATTACCCATATTATCTTGTGCCTTGTGAGCGTAGGCACCCGAGATTTTTCATGCTTATTCGACATATGGCCTATGTCAGGCACATGGATTTGTGCTGTGAGGTATTGAGAAAGGATCCTGAGCATACAAATACATACTTTGACTCATGCAACGACTTTATATAAATATTGTTGACATGTATCATGTCTTTATATGATAATTGAGATGTTGATATCTTATTTGATCTCTTTTGTCTTTGAAGTATGCCTAAATTCCATATAAATTGTGTTTTGATTTTTCGTACTCATTTTTTGATACCATGCTTTACTCCGTATATTATTTTTGCTTTCACCTGATTATTAGACTGCTAGTGAGTGTCGATGTCAGCCCCTCGCCACTACTTTTTGAGGTTAGACTTGATACTTACTGAGTACCGTGGCTTTGTACTCATACTACACTTATTTATATTTTGTGCAAGTTTTGTGGCTGGTGTTAGCGGTGTTCATCTCGCAGAGTAGGTCTTATAGAGACTTCATGGTGAGCTGCTTCACTTGATCGATACGCAGTACATGGAGCCCCCTACTTATCTATTAAGTCTATCTATTTCTGTTAGACAGACATTGTTATATAGTTCACACTCTTTATTTTGTGTTGGATTACATGGTGTATAGACATTGTTATATAGTTCACACTCTTTATTTTGTGTTGGATTACATAGTGTATACATAGTCATACATTATACATATACATACACCATGCATATTGATTATCTCTTGTATATATGCATATATCTTTGTATATTTATCTCTCTTGTACATATGAATATATTCCTCCATATGTTACGCTGATATGGACTGAGGTTTAGACACGAAGGTATATTCTGTGCGGATTGATAAGATTATGGAACAATGTCATTTAATGCAAATTGTGCGGGTTGATTTGTTATTATGTGGAGTATAAGGGTGGCGAGATGCGTATGCAGCGATATAAGAGAGGCATTTCATTATGATGTGCATGCGATGAGATAAGTGTGGCTATATATGTGCATGAGGCAGACATAAGGGTGGCATTCCATTGATTATGTGCATGCGATGACATAAAGGTGGCTTTTGTTGGGAATGTTATGTGACATTTCAGGGTGTTCTTTTGATGTTGTTCATGTGTTGGAACGAGGTTGATGTTGTGATCATATAATTATTTTCTAAATGCTTCCGTCTTGGGTTTTATGAGATGTTGGTTGAATTTGTTTTATATGATATCACATGCTCCATCCCTATTTGATGTTTCGTTGGCAAAAATGGATTATTCTACACTGAGTAGTTGTACTACGCTTTGCGAGATTGCAAATATTGTTCTGTTATGCACCTTGTTGTCAGTTTTCTTTGATATCTTGCATAAGCTATTTGACTAGTGAGTAACAATAACAACCCAGTATAATTTTACAAGTAGGGTCGGGGGAGGGTAGTGTGTACGCAGACCTTACCCTGGGGATAGAGAGGCTGTTTCCGATAGACCCTCGGCACAAGAAAAAGAAATGCGACAATAGAATAGTAATAATAACATAACCAGAAAGATAGTACCAGCAAGTTAAGAGTCAGAAAATATACCTGAAAAAGTAATATTAATAATCAGTGCAGCGACAAGATCCTAGAAAATAGTACGAGCACAATATGTACCCGTAGCATACTAAAACACGACACTGACCGACTAGACTTACACACAAAACGGAATAGAAAAATGCTCAACTACATACTAACCTTCAACCCTAATTCTCTCCCTCCATGCCTTCCTATCAAGGGTTATTATGTCCTTGGTGAGCTGTAGTCGTGCCGTGTTCTGCCTGATCACCTCTCCCTAATACTTCTTAGGCTGCCCTCTACCTCTTCTCATGCCCGTTAAGAGAAAACCGCTCGCACCTCCTAGCCGAGGCATCTAGTCTTCTCCTTTGCATGTGCCCGAACCATCTAAGTCTCACTTCCCGTATTTTGTATTCCATGGTAGCCACGCCTATCCTTGCCCGAATATCTTCATTACTAATCTTATCCAATCTCGTATGCCTGCTTATCCATCTCAACATCTTCATTTCTGCTACTTTCATCTTTTGGATATGGGCAATCTTGACTGGCCAACATTTTGACCCATACAACATGGCTGGTTTAACCACCGCTCTTTAGAACTTGCCTTTAAGTTCTGGGATGCCTTCTTGTCACACAAAACGTGTGTGTCACTACTCCATCGAGGTTAGTCTAGATATTTACTGGATACCGATTGTGGTATACTCATACTACTCTTTGCACTTTCTTTGTGCAAATTCAGGTACTTTGGATCGAGCTGATCGTTAGGGAGTTGAGCTAGAGCTGTTGGAGACTTGAGGGTGTCCCTGTTGTTCAGTTTGCAATCCTCAGAGTCACCCACTTACTTCATTTTCTCCTGAGTCACCCTCTTACTTCATTTTCTACTGTTTATGTATCCTACATAGTGATGTATTTTTTAGATTTCTTATGTATTTCATGTAGTGCTTATGACTCAGTATTACCAGGTTTTGGGATGATGGCTGTTGTATCTCTTTTTTGATTGTGTTATAACATTTCTCAGTTTCTATTAAACTTTTAATTTGTTATATTCTGATTGATGTCGTTATGTGATAGGCTTACCTAGTCTTAGGAATTAAGTGTTATCACAAACCTTATGGTGGAATTTTGGATCGTGACACTAACCCCGTAAGTCTCCTTAACTTGTCTGAAGAATCATTCCCATGATGCATTATTTTCTGAATCAACCACTAAATAAGCAAGAAGAAGAATTTTATCTGTATAAAAAATTTAAATTATTACAACTATATCACTGATTTAAAGGTAAAAAATATTATAAACAATATATTAGTGATCTATACTTATTTGATGCATCTTTCGTGCAAGCCGTAATTAAGGTTCCTCGGTGTGATGCTTTGAGGAAAGTCCCATCAACTGCTTAAATAGGACAACAACACTGCCACCCTTTAATTGTTTCATAAAGTACTATAAATAGATATATGAAACATTCATCTTTTGACTAATGTAACTTAGTGACAATCCTGGATTTGTTAACTCTAACGTATAAAGACATTTCGGCAACTTCCCATATGATTTACTTGGATTTCCTCTCAATATTTTAATAACCTTTTTCTTTGTTCTTCACGCTTACTTGTAGTTCATAGTGACGCCATATTATTCAACATGTCACGTTGTATGTCTCCAGCAGTGTATGTTGAGTTTGGGTCAATATACTTGTGTTTTACTAAGTTCGCCATTACTGTTGAACTAGCCTAACGTCTATCAAGTCTTTCATTAGCGGGGCATGTGTGAACTTTATTGAAACTGCTAACTTTGAAAACATGGGACTTGTTAACTTTGATACATTAAAATCGAAGAATAATTTTAATCTATGCAATCAATGAAGTATCGATTTCCCAGACCCCACTAGTGGAATTTCACTGAGTTGTTGTTGTTGTTGCAATCAATGAAGTACGTATTATCATATGGATATAAAGTTAATTTCTAATATATGCCAATTAACCAAATAGTACATTATCACAATTATAAAATTTAAAATCAACAACTAACCTAACTTGTTGAACTTAAGCGAAAGAAAAGTACATCTGCAAAATTGGATTGCATCATTAACTAGTATCTTTGGTGACAGAATCAGGAGTTGGTAAAATTGTTCAAATCCAAATCGCTGTTTACTGAAAATTCTCGATATAATATTCAGATCAGCTTCAACAAATCCCTTACTTAATATACCACAACATATATACATAAAAATCTTATACTATACCAATATCTTGCTAGAATACACACCTTCTCGAGCACGATTTTCGAACTTTGAATTGAAAATCCTTTTTGGTTGCANGATTTTTCGAAAGAAAGACGAAGAAAGAATGACACGAGTAGAAATTTTCTTATCCTAGAAGAAGAAAATAAATTTCTCTCAATTCCTTCCTCCCTAATTTTTTTCTCTCTCTCCCCCCTTTTCCCTCATATTTCTCTTCTATTTATAAAAATTTTCTTCTGAATTTTCAGATTTTTTTAATTTATTATTATTTTTTATATATTTTTAATTAAAAAGAATTTTTACTTCCCATTTTTCGTTTTTTTTAAAAAATAATTCTCCACTTTCTTTTACTTTTAGTTTTTAATTTCTTACTTTTTTTACTTTTATTATATTTAAATTCCCACTTTTATACTTTTTTTTTATTTATCACTTATTTTACTTTTTCTTTTTAAAATTTTCAGCTACCCTTACTTTTATTTTTTAATTCCAACTTTCTTTTACTTTTTATTTTTTTAAATTTTCACATTCTTTTACTTTTATGTTTTTAAATTTTTCACTTTCTTTTACTTTTTATTAAACAATTTCCAACTACTTTTACTTTTACTTTTTAATTTTATATTTATACTTTTCCTATTTTTTTAATTCCCATCCGAAATTTGTTTTTCAAAAAAAAATAATAATTAATTTTTATTTATTTTCGGTTTTTAATTCATTTTATTTAAAAATAAAGATAAAACAAAATAATAATAATACTAATAGTAATAATTGACCTTTTAAATTATTATTAATTTTTACCCTATATATATAAAAGTGTAACAAAGCTAAAAAATATATATTAAAATTTTGAAAATATTTACATAGTAGAAGGTGATAAAAATTCAAATATAGTCAAAAATTAGGTGCTCACAGCTGCCCCTCTTTGGTTGGAAACATGAAGAGTTTTTAGGAAAAAAACTAGGTGAGCCATGTGACTAATTTGTGACCAAACCATTATTCAAAAAGAAACGAAATAAAAGATAGGGTGTAACCGAGTCCTGGTTTTGGATAGCTTACATATCCCGGGTTATAGGGGAATCAGGTCGCGTGTAGTTCAAAGAGAATGGTGGAATGATGAGTTGAGGAGTCGAGTGAGGTTCCGTCGAGGCTCCGGTCCGCGGCCCTGCCATTATATCAAAATAAAAAATAAGAAACTAAACAATCCTATCAGTTATGAGTTACAAGATTCCTATCTATGAGTCTTCAGAAACTTGATCTTGACTCTTGACTGGTTCTTCATACAAACTCTGATCTAAACCTTGATGCTCGCTAGCTGTAGGTTCTAGTTCATTATTCTATAGCTTTTTCTAATTAAAACGGGACTCCAATGCTCGTAGCTTCAGTCATGTCTTGAACATTCTACATCTTTTCAATTGCTTTTGCATTTTGGATTCACTTATTTTTTCGTTTCTTTTACTCTGAATTGAGAGTTCTTCTTTTGGTCACCTCGAACCTTGTGCCTCGAGGTAAAACCTACTCAGACACCAAAAAAATAAACGAACAAAATTTTTCTGCCCCAGTTTGCACTAGGAAGATTTCATGAGTTATTGTAACAAAATTCTAAACTACTTCTTTATTGAAAGACATAAAAGGTCAGGTGTGGTGTACCCTAAAAAAGTCATGTTTTTGTTTTTAGATGGTGTTCTTTTATTATCAAAGGATGTCCCAACTAAGGATTGGTATACCTTATGTTAGGAAAATATGGCCAGGGAATGGGATACCCTATATTGGCAAAGATATCGGGGAGTGGTATACCCTGCATTTAAGATCAAATCAACTAGGGAGTGGAGAACCTATGTTGGAAAAACAGACTAGGGAGTGGAGACCCTATGCCTAAAAATATCAACTAGAGAGTGTAGATCCTATATTGAAAAAACGACTAGGGAATGGAGATCCTAGGTCTAAAATAATATCAACTAGGGAGTGAAGACCCTATGTTGGAAAAGGCGACTAGGGAGTGGAGACCCCATGTCTAAAATAATATCAACTAGGGAGTGGCGACCCTATGTTGCAAAAATGACTAGGGAGTGGAGACCCTATGTCTAAAAACATCAACTAGGGAGTGGAGACCCTATGTTGGAAAAGAGACTAGGGAGTGACCCTATGTCTAAAAATCATCAACTAGGGAGTGAAGACCCTATGTTGGAAAATCATCAACCAGGGAGTGGAGACCCTATGTTGGAAAACAGACTAGGGAGTGAAAACCCTATGTCTAAAATATCATCAACTAGGGAGTGGATACCTTATGTTGGAAAATCATCAACTAGGCAATGAAGACCCTATGTTGGAAAAGAGATTAGGGAGTGAAGACACTATGTCTAAAATATCAATCAACTAGGGAGTGGAGACCCTATGTTGGAAAAGAGACTAGGGAG
>AWOL01S0027672.1:120649-131172 GCA_000715115.1 Nicotiana otophora | reverse complement strand
TGAACAACCCAATCGTCTGTGACTGGTGGCAAATCCATTCGTTCCATTTGAAAACGAGCTACGAACTCCCTTAGCATCTCGTTATCCTTTTGTATTACCTTGAACAGATCCGACTTTCTGGTTTCGACCTTTATGGCTCTGGCATGTGCTTTTACGAAGCAATCTGCAAGCATAGCAAAAGAATCAATGGAGTTAGATGGTAGATTATGATACCATATCATTGCCCCCTTTGACAGGGTTTCACCGATGTTTTTCAATAATACAGATTTGATCTCATCTTCTTCCAAATCATTGCCCTTGATGGCACACGTGTAAGAAGTGACGTGCTCATTGGGGTCGATCGTTTCGTGGTATTTCGGGCATACGAAATTTTTTGGGGATTGGTTTTGGGGCTACATTCGAGGGAAAAGTCTTTTGAATGAATTTTTTCGAATCTAGACCTTTTATCATTGGTGGAGATCCCGGGATCTGGTTGACCCTAGAATTATATGTTTTTATTTTTTTATCGTTGGCTTCGACTCGTTTTGTAAGTTTCTTGAGCAATTTAGTAATTTCGGGAGTAGTCCCCGATTCTTGCTCATTTGACTTCTCTATGGCTGGTTCCGTTCTGTGGGTTACTTCTCGAAGCGGATTGGGCTCCGACCTGCTTTGTACCTGAGTTTGGCTCTGCAACTGAGCTATCGCTATTTGCTGGGCTTGTAACATCTCAAAGATCATCCGTAAGCTGACTCTGATCTCCTCCACATTATGGGTGTCTCGAGCTACGGATCTAGTACCGCCCTGAATGCTTCTTTCCGGTTCGGAACGCTGATTCGCCCCTAGNTTCTCGAAGCGGATTGGGCTCCGGCCTGCTTTGTACCTGAGTTTGGCTCTGCAACTGAGCTATCGCTATTTGCTGGGCTTGTAACATCTCAAAGATCATCCGTAAGCTGACTCTGATCTCCTCCACATTATGGGTGTCTCGAGCTACGGATCTAGTACCGCCCTGAATGCTTCTTTCCGGTTCGGAACGCTGATTCGCCCCTAGAGCTATTTGTGAATTGACATCCAATGGTACTTCGGCTCGAATTTCGGGTGCTTCGATTCGAGCCTCAGTGCTATCATCGAGTGGCCTTCCAGCATCGAGTGCCAAGATGTTGGTTTCATCTTGAAGGCCGGCTTCGTGGTCGATAGGTGAAGCCATTGCTGATTTGAAATTGCAAACTGGCGTGTACTTTAGATTTATATCAAACGATCATTATTACCCTTAGCCACACGGTGGGCGCCAAACTGTTTACCGGAAAAATCGGATAACGTTAGATTTGTATATGGTTCTAAGGATATGCGATACAATTAGATATAAATCGCGTAGAGAAATGAAAATATGTGTATTGTTGACTGTGAGGATGAAAATAATAAGCGAAAAGAATGAATAAGTAAAACAAGCACAAGGGGATAACTATCAATATAAGAAGTGATCTTCTTTTTTCCGGTCCCCATAGCTTACAAGGATTCCCCCTTTTATAGAAGAGGATCATTACAAAAAAATAATAAAATAAAACATATAGTGGAAGGCCCGTGATGACTTGTCTCTTCCTTGATTCCTGCCAAGATTCTCTCTCTTGGTGCGGTTGTAACGGCTCTTGCCTGTGAGCTCGATACTAGCTCGAACTCGTTACTTGGTCGGGCCCTTCGGTCTTGGATCGAGTTCGACCTTCGAGATAGGCGTCGTGCATTTCCGACCTTGAAGCAGTGCCTTGCGGATCGATTCGGTCACGGGCTCGATAGGATTATCGAGCCGCCTCCTCGAGTGACCTTCGGGCTCGAGGTTTATTAGTACCGACCTCTGAGCTCACTCCCAAAATCTCATTCCGACTTTTTAACATTCGAACTCGATCGAACGTAGAAAGGCCGAAATCTATTTCGACCGTATACAAAATTATATTGGCAGAAAATGAAATCGTGATAACTATTTTGTTCCCCTTAAAAAGGAAATTCAGTTACAAAGAAGCTGCACTGGTTACAGCTAGCATGAATAATGAAGTATTATAGAAAAATCTGATATTTTTTGTAGAGTTTATCAAGAATGGAGCTGTAGTATAAGAAAACTACTTTCATTTTCCTAACAAGAATAAACAAAAGCAAATATACAGCCAGTATTGTAATTATTCTTTAATAAAATAATAGTACGAGAATAAAGTGGCTCCTCTAAAGAAAATTACGAAGTCTATGATATATTTTCTTATATTATGGGTTCTTGGAAATAAATTTAGATGTGTATTAAAATAAAACTCCTCAACCCGTATTGGAACCTTTGACATTAATGAAATAGTGCTGTCATTTTACTATATTTTTAATATTGATGATTGATGTCCTTTGGCTGTAGGATGATTTGTGACTAGCTAACGTGGTGGTCCAATACTTGCTATGAAATTGTCCATCCATCGTTTTTGTAAGTTGAAACATGAATCAAATTGGCAAAAACATGGGTCTCTATGCTTGTGTACAAATGATTTTAAATGTTGAAAATCATAATCATAATAATGCATATTTATTAGTGCCGTAGTCTGTGGTGTTGACTTGTCTTTAATCCAACACCATCTGCAATGTCAACCCATATGCTATCCTTGTTCATTGATTATTATAGGCTTCATACCTAGTTTACCTATGAGCTTGTAGTCAAATTTCTTTTACATACTTCAGAGTCACGAAAAACTCTTCACACGCCAATTTTTTATTTTTTATTTTTATCAAATGTATCTAATAATACACACCTCTTCGGTGAAACATTTGGTGTGTAAAAAGTTTGATATGTAATAAAGAAAATCATAAAACTGAAATATGTAAAAGATATTTGACTACAAGCTCAGAGGACAGACTATGTATTATGCCTTTAGTTTTTACTAGGTCCATACGAATATGATGCTATCTGAGTAATGTATTTTGTTACAATTATGTATTGTAGTTCTCTAAATTGATTAGATTAATATTTAATAAAACTATTTTTTTCATTTTCTTATTGTGATAAGCGATAAGATCATTCAATTTTCTTTAAAAAGAAAAAAACGTAAGAAACATATGACACTATTTTTTTGTAAGGAAAAAAAATATGACACCGTTATATAAAGTATAATAGACAATTAGAAATAAATATGGATTAATTAATTTGGTAACGTCTTGAGTATATAGGGTGGACGTTGTATGTAGTAAAATATTTTTCGTGAAAAAAGTTTTATGTTAGAAAATGATTTTAGGTGATTTCCTTTATATGTTCCTTACAAGATGGAGGCCGGTGCTTTTTATTATTAAAGATTAATAATAATATCTAAGCGTTATATTAAAACGTTTATAAAAGAAAATAAATTCTGACCTTAAACAATGAAAATTATTTTTCTCCTTTTGATTAGAAATATTTTCTAAGAACAATGTTTTCAGCAATTTAAGGTGACCAAGTATGAAATAATATTTTTTTAAGGAAAACATTTCACAAAGCCCATACGAAAGCGCAGATTCTTAATTAGTGACAAATCATTGTAGCGTGTTTAACAATCTTTATACTATACATTATATTTGACAGAAAATGAAATATATGACAAGTTATAACATGATTATTTTGTAGAAATTTGTAATATACTAATTACGAGCATAAACGGGGTGGGAAATTGAAGTCAGAGGGTTCCACTTAAAAAGTAATCAAACCTGCATCGTTAGGTCCAACGAACTTGAATCACTTAAAGTGGCACTTTCCCTTCCGACATTTTTCTTTTCCTAATCTTACTCTATGGTTTTCTTTACACTTGTATCAAAGTGGCCATTTTCAGCAGAACTTGACTATTAGCAGCCTAACAACCTACGATTGATTATATGATCATCCATTGAACCGCATTAATACAGTATAGACATACATGCATTTTGATATTTATTTGCTTAAGACTACGTTATTCTTCAACTGAGTAGAAGTTCTTGATTAGTACACTATATTTCAGCTAACAAATTGTTGGGTTTTGAGGTCTATATTGAAAGGCATTTCTATACTAACTTCAAAGGCTTGAGAAGAAGGCAAACCTTTGCGATGTCGTTGTCGCTAGGCTCGAATTCGGGTTTGATCATATGATTGATTAGTTAATTTTTGGACCAACAAGTCTTTTTATTTTGTGAATTTTCTTATAAAGTCACTTGATTTTTCCCCGAAAAGAAATTACATTGGCACCTTCTTTGAATTACATCTTTTCATCTCACCTTTTTTTCGTTGGCCATAAATACATAGGCTTGACCTCATCTTTCAAATTAGTATTTTTTTTTTCGAACTCTTTTGCATATTTCTCAAATACAAAACAGAGTTTGTACATTGTGATTTATTCTTGCCTTGGCGCCTGACATTTGTTGGAATTTGAAGTACCATTATTCCAACAAAGATAAATTTCGTTCTATTTCGGAGAAAATAATTTAATATCTCAAATAGTGTGAGGAGATTAAATTTCTTAAGGACGCACGGTAAATTCTATGGACTCGAAGTATCTATTTATTCCGGTTTTCTATTTCGAACACAGTAGACAACAAAAATATGCGTGCTTGTATGAATCACTTTGGCACCAGCTAGTGATGTCTTAAGAGCAATATTGGCTAGCTAAGGAGGTTCAAACTTATTATGATGTCAAGTGTTTAAGCCTCATTTGGACCACTTTGTTGTCTTCTTTTAATCCTCTCAGTAAAAATGTTGAGTTGCCCACAAAAAATTAATCATAAACACTAGCGGATCTAGTTAAAAGGGTATAAGTTCAACTAAACCCAAAACTCATATATTAAACATGGATTCATAGGTAAAAATGTAAAGATTTAACTTATGAAATTCAAATTATGAATCCACAGACGCGATGATATTCCTTATTCGGTATTAAAATTTTGAATAGAGATGACTTGTAAGTACTAAGTAGGGTACAAGAGCAATGAGAAAAAGAGGACCTCATGTCCTCGTACAAAAGCTTACCCCATAAACCATCCATTCCCTATTTAGTCGCTATGTCCCTACACACTCCACATGCCTTTGTTTTTCAAGTCTCCCTCCATAAATACTCCCTCTTTCCTTCCCATATTTCCCTCACATCACAAAACATTCTCAAACTGATCTCTCTTTGTATTCAAAATGGGTCTAAAGAAAACAAGCACTCAAACAGCAGCTTTAAAACAAATGATCAAGAGGTGTTCCAGCTTCGGAAAGAACGAGAATGGTTTCCCCCACGATGTTCCAAAAGGCCATTTTGTTGTCTATGTGGGAGAAAATAGGAGCAGATATATAATTCCTATTTCTTGGTTGACATATCCAGAATTTCAAAGCTTACTTCAAAGAGCTGAAGAAGAGTTTGGATTTAGCCATGAGATGGGCATTACTATTCCTTGTGATGAAGATGATTTCTGCTCTCTTATTTCCATGTTCAGATGAAGACCAAGTTGGGTTTGACCAGCTAGGATCATTAATTAGGATATTAAGTAAATAGTAAGAGCTTCTCTTTAGTTTTAACTGACAAAAGTAAATTAAAATAGCTAGCCCACATCTAACTCTTGTGGAGTAATTTGGGTTGATTTGTATATTGGTTTCATGTACTATTGGTATTTTCATCGGTGGTGTGGATTCTGCACCCGTGGAAAACTCTTAATTCTATTGTTCCAAAGAGTTACCATAAATTTAGAGGCCTTTGTTTGTTTAGACTTTGCAAATTTTTTTCCTTCAAATTTTTCCGATCCCAAGAATATAACTCGATGATAGCTCGGTGATTATAATGTGATAAGGATGCGATCATATCAATACTAACCCACCTAATTCCATCAGACTATAATGTGATAAGAGCTCACTGTGTTAATATATAGGTCAAAGCATATTTACTTTGACCGCGTGCTTCTCAAAAATATTCTAGATATGTCAACTTTTCAAAGTCATGTAATTAATGAGCTTGTAGGTATAGTTTTTAATTAGGTAACTTGATTATGTAAATATTTTTCACCCGTTAATATATTAAAAACTCCTTAATATTAATCATGTATTGTCTGACTAATGAAGCTAAGATGTATGTGTAATCCCGGCTCGAACTTTGAAATTTTAGCCTCGCACATACTTCTAACGGCTAAGTAACAAATACACTTGACTATACCTTGCTTGACCCTACCGACATGTTTTACGTTTACACATTTTAACTTAATTATATTCGCTTACATTGTAAAATATTTATATTATCGATGCATATTAATATATTATAGGAAATCATTTATCTTATTTATCTCTTATTTGATATGATAGTATGAAAAAGATTTTACCTTAGTACAAAAGTTAAACTCTTTGGTTTTATATATGCTTCTAATCAAATCATACTTTCAAAAACATTGGTAAATATGTGTCATGTTTTGTGAATTTCTTCTCTCAAGCAAATAACTTTTAACTGAATTAGACTTTTACTTAGGTTACTTATAGTGTTTTTTCCCCTTTAATCCCCTTTATTAGAGCTAAAGCTCTTTTAGTGACTCGAACCCACCACTCTGGGGTGTAGATGGAAGGCGCTAACCATTTGAGCAACCCTTATTTCTTTAACTAGCCATCTTTAACTAGCCATCTTATTCCTTCAGCTTATTATTACTTGTTGTTTGAAATGGCCAAATTGGAAGGTCTTAATCCATGTTAATCATTATGAAGAATAAGATTAATTAGTTTCAATGATGTAATCAAGATAGCTTTTAAACTGATAATATGATAAATTAACAAGATGTCGAGCCAATGTTGAAGACACATACTTTTGAGCACATGCATGTAGGACCACTATGAGCATATTCCTACTATAACTTATCAATCAATTGAATACTTAAAATTGTAAAACAAAAAATTAGTAGTATGATTTTGTCCAAATGCTGAGTTTCTTTCTTTTATGGGATGCATGACTCAGTCGAAGACAAAGTGAGATAGAAAAGGGAACAATGGTACACATGTGCACATTGTTATTAACGAAAGAGGCAATCATCTCTCACATCATCTTTTATCATCAAAAGTAAGATTAGACTTTAAAAAAATATTCCAATGACTCAATTAATTCTTTTAGTTCCTTAGATTCTTAGGTAGATTTTTGTCTAATCGGTTTTTCTGTTGTAATGATCTGAAATGGAATCCGTCATGTGTTTTGCACTATCGATTATTAAGAATAAATTATAGAAGGATTGTTAGCAGCTTTTTGCTCAGGTTGCACTCTTATTTAGCCTTTACCATTCCCATCCAAAATGAAAACATATAATAACAATATGATTCAAAACTTGGAGTTTTATTACTTTAATTAAGGTTTATATGCTTTTACACTTCAATTATATCTTTTTTCTGTCTACTCCTTCCAACAATTAGTCCAAAGAGAGAATAATTTTCCTTCGGGTGGTGTTTGGATGCAAAACAGTTCTGTTTTTTATTCTTCAGATCCTAAATATTAGTAGGAGTATTACTTTATTATATATCTGTCCTTGCTATTCCAATTAGGAGTATTAAGTAAATTAAATATTTAAGAAGAGATAAATGGTAATTTAGATCAATATTTTTATGATTAAGGCTATTAAATATTTTTTTTAATGAGTGTGCAAAAATTATAAAAGACAGATAAACCAGAGGAAGTATTTATAGGTTTTTTAAATTTATTTTTGAAAAAGGATGTGTATTTTTGGATCTAGCCTTGAAAACTTTTGGTTTTTTGGGAACACAAACTTTCTGTTATGTATTATTTTTCTGAAGAAACAACATTTTTGTTTTTTCCTCGTCCTATCCTGGACGGTAATATATGCTATGTTTTTCTTTTTCATTTCTTCCCTTTTTAAAAATAAAATTTGGAGGCTGCATTTTGTCTAGGTTTATGATTTGGAATTATGGAATTTATGAAAAGAAGTGCATTGTAGTTTGTAAAGGCACCGCCACCAGATGAGGAAAATAGCAGTGGTACTGATCAAAGAGCTAAAATTGATTGATTTTAGTCCACAATCTAAAAAGGACATTTTTTTCTCATAGCAATGGTGACTTTGTCAAAACAATACTTGAGACACCATTTAGAGTCGGTGTCCCAATATGTACCTACCTAAACACGCATTCATGTTCTACTGGGGCATTCATCTGATGCAATCTTGAGTATATTTCAAGATTGGTAAGCATTTTTATGCCCTGTGAGGAGACTTTTCGAGCAATTGGGAATTGATATTTCCATGAAAAAACTAAAATAATGCACACATGAATGCAAAAACGCAGGACAGATTCAGTACCATCGTACTAATAATAGTAGTCAATTTTCAATCGACATAGTTGGTTAGCATTTAATATGGGGACATCAATGATTCATTTAACAAGGAATCACAATTCACAAGTCATGGCTTAACAACCATAGAAAAGTTTGATTTTTTTGCAAGATAAAGCATAAGTTCATGGACCCTTTTTTCCTGTTTGTTTTTAGACTGGAGAAGAAAAGACTCCAAAAGAGGTGTTCAAAGTATTCTCAGACATGCATTAATGGTCCATAGGATTTTGTTTATGGCTGAGACTGTTCAAGCTTGACTATACATTCGTTACTAGTCTCTATCCCAGTTTACATATTCTTTAAACTGGAAAAAAAGAACAGATTGAGCCTCAGAATCACTGGTTCACGACTGTCTACTCTTGTTCAAATTATGTAATCTCTTTTCCTCATCCAATTGGCAGCCAGTTTACAAAGACCTGTCCAGATTTCCACCACACAATTTGAACCGACCTGCCTAATATCTTTTGTAAATCCGCCTAATCAAACTCCCTGCTCCGCCCGCATCCTCAAAACTTTAGTAACATTTGTTCCCTTTATTCCATCATTAAGCTAATGAAACGGGGAGTTCAGGGAAATAAAATTAGGAGATAATATGACATTTTTAATGGAAGTAGTATCTATTATTGCACCGAGTACTTGGTCTCCCACCAACACATATACATAACTCTACCACCAAAGCTTACGCGGTAAAAAAGAAAATTGCTTAGTGTGTTTTTACTATACTGGATTTAAAGACTGATCTCCCAATCAGTGGCGGAGACAGGATTTTCGCTAAAGTAGTTCAAAAAGAAAAAAGTTAATAAAAATTGTAGCTAGTGGGAATTGAACCAATGACCTTACAAAGGTTTTGAATCCTCTCGACCACTAAGTTATGCCAAGGGAATTTAAAACATAATATATAAAAATAAAAAACAGATTTTGCCTTATATATGCAGTGTAATTTTCCGGCGAAGGGGATTTGGGTAAACACCTCCCGGCTTCCGCCCCTAAATCCGCCCCTGCTCCCAATATCATTGATCCTAAGACACCCTTATATAAAGAAATATGACCATACATGAACAATGGCACAGCAACTATATCATAATAAGTTGACAATTCTAGAATAACCTCCTTCAACCTTACTAATACATTATATTGGTCTTCAAATCACGTCTTCTTTTACTGTTCAAAGTATATTTCAAATTATCAAAACTAGTTCTACACAGTACTTTAGAAATGTCGAATTCTATTTTCCTAATCAAACTGGTAAAACCAAATTTATAAACATTTGAAAATGTGAAATGTGCTTCGTGAGTTTTGGCGTATAACTAGCTGTTTTGTCCGTTCAATTATAAACTTCTCACTACTTATGGTTTTAGTACTTGTAAACCCCTTTCAAAAAGTACAAACATACCTAGGTCACTCACTTATTCTCCTCCAACTAGATAGCATGCTGCTCTATAATCTAGGATACATGACCAAATAACAAAGTAAATTGTTAAGCCTCCTTGCCACTGTAAACAAAGAGCAGAAACTCCTAATCCAGAACTCGAATTCCAGATGTAATGATCACTAGTAACACAAATACCTCATCCTAGAAAAGAAAAAGAAAATGCAGTTTTTTTATCAGTAGAAGGTTAGAAGGAAAAAAAAAAAAAAAGGCACTTTCAACATTCTGATTCTATTAGGTCCATCAAAGCCAAAAGGTATAGTTCGGTTGAAAAGAGATGCTCTGGCGCGTCACAAAAAGAACTGGAAGAAAACTTGTCTTCCAAAACAAACTGTTTCTTTTATGAGCTCAAGAAAGCCCACATCCAGCCTAATGACATACTTGGGGCACACAGAGTGGTGGTAAAGAACTGGAGTAATCCATATTACTTAAACACAGGTACAAGAACATAGCGGCAATCTGAATAGATTCCAGCCTTCCAAAGTAATGTAAAAAGCAAGTTACAAAGTAGACCGAATGTGACGCAGACTACTAGACTAACGACCAACCTTAAGAAACTACTTGAACATTCTTACACTGAATTTACGATCGCAAAAACAGAAGAAACAAAATCCCACAACACACGATTATCTTCTTACAGGTGGCACAACACCTCGACCAGGTGCTGCTCCGCGACCACCAGCAGCTTGAGCCTGCAAGCAAGATGTTTATAATCAGGAGTATTTCTCCGCTAGAAAAATTGCAAAACTTGTTCGCTTAATTACGATTAATTCCTTATATACCGTTTACACTTCCCAATTAACACCACCCCC
>AWOL01S0027672.1:105957-118778 GCA_000715115.1 Nicotiana otophora | reverse complement strand
CCCCCCTCTTACCCTGAACCTGAAACAAGAGAGCTAAATATTTATGCTCCTTGGAAAGAATCCTAGTTTTCAACTCACAGGGAAGTTCTAGGCACTACAGTTAAAATTAACGTCCCCTATAAGTAGCAAAAAATTCATAAATGGAGAGATACAGGATAGGTAAACGATCAGCCACTCAGCCCGACACCTTTCTTAAACTTCAGCTACCCCTCCCCTCCCATTCTCTAAACCAAAAATGGAGTTTATCAACATTTTGCAAGTTAACTGCAATAAACCTTAGGTCTATAAGTATCAGCATGAGGTGAATCTAGAAGTTGATTTCAAACACAAAAGTGCAAGTAAAAGCAGTAAAACATAAGCAGCACTCACTTTAGCTCGCATAGCAATAGCACGTCCCCGACCAACACCAAGTGATGTACCTTTGCCCTTCAAATATGAAAATAAACATAAGCAAAGGGCTTGAGAGAACAGCAATAATTAGGGACAAGTAAGGAAAAAACCTTGATTCTTGCTTCTAGCCGCTTGAACATGGGAGCATTCTTAAGCATATCAGGAATTATCATGAATCTGGTGGAAATTAAAGTTCAGTAATGATCTTACCAGCAATAGCACAGTATACACAAAAGAGTTAACCATGTACCTGACTTTGCTGCCTCTAATAAAAACGTGCTCTAGTTGTGACACCCTTCCATCCTGCAGTGATCAATATTAGCAATGTAAAAAGAGCCTTAGATTCTAACTAATCCAATTTCTCACTTATTTCATCAGTAGAGTCACCAAAATATGCTTAGATGTGTCATTGTTACTATTACATAAAATTTCAGTTGGTGTAAAATTTAAGATAGTTTCGTGTGCTTTATTTCAGTTCCATATATAAATTTGTCTCTTCATGCATATTCTTTTCAGGAACAATGTGTTTCTTTTTTCTTTTACTAAAGAAAAGACGTTTTTAAAAAAAACAAGGATAGGTGCGGCAGTAGGTCCTACTCGATTTTTTCCTTCTTTACATAATGTATTGGCCATACTGCATATACCTCCCCAAGCAAAAGAAAAAATGGTGAGACACCAAAAGCAGGCATATAGTCTAAGAAAATATGTGAGTTCATTAAAAATATAAGACTGGCAAAATGCTATAAACTCTAAATCTCTACTGGTCCTTCTACTATTGGCATTTTGATATAGCATAAGAAAGCCCAAAACTTGGAAGATAACAGCTTGCTCAATTGGAAACATTTCCTTCCTCCATTCTTTAGACAGTTGAGGTCCTTTTCCAAATCTCTAGTTTTTCAACTTCTCATTACTTACTTTTTGGGGGGGAATGTAGTCCAACACTAGAAATGGAAAGTCATTTCTCTATGATCTGGAACTAGCACCAGCATTAACATGAAGCAGATTTCTGAAGACAATGAAAAGATCGAAATAACCCATGAAAGCGATTGAGAACCACCTACTTAATAAAAAAAAAGTGATTGAAAAAAACCTAGTTTGCAAAAAAAATCAAGACACTAGTCTACCAAACTTAGTTTTTCTAGAGCTATGATGATTTTTTGGAAGGCCTAGTAAAGATGTTGGGACTTGAGACTCACTGTCAGTCGAGAAAAAAGCAAAAAGATAATTCATTTTCAATTGGAAGAAATTCCATGAAGTACTTCATTTTCCATTGAAAGGAAAGACATAGAGAAAGGTTTATAAAACTGGTTGGTCATTCTACCTGTGAGTGGGGCCTCAAAATGGGTTTCATGGCAGGGAAAATCAGATTCTTCCATTATCAATTTTTGAGATACCTAATTGTGCCAATTTCTCTAGTTGAAAATATGACTTTTATGTATGTCAGTAACTCGGATCTATTGAACGATGTCCTCAGGCCCTTCTCCTAACGATGGGAGACAGAGAGAGGTACAGAAACAAGCTAGATAGGATATATGTTATTCCCACTATCTCGTTAATGAACAGTAAAGCCTTTGTTCTCATAATTAGGAGAAGCAAGGACAACACCCATTGGCTTTTTTGCACATGGGCTTTGTCTTGAGGAATCACAAATATACCCCCCCCCCCCCCCCCCCCCTTCCAAGAATTGTCAACAAAGTTCCCCCATTTTGTATCATGGAATGAGGCTTTCTGCAGTCCCCTTTCCTGCCGAAGAAAAGGAAAAGGAAGAAACTCTTGGTAACTGAAACTTTAAAAACTTCCCTTTCTTTATGCTATCTACATTCTACAGACTGCACTTAACAATATGGCTAACTGCAAGCTGTTGGCATTCAAAATTATATTCAAGTGCGATTTCTGCAAAACCGGCAACTTTTTTCCTATCCTGGTAGCTCTAAAATGCCAGTAACAGTATTTCTTACTACAAAGGGTAAGAGAAAGGCTTTAGACAAAATAAATCACACTAGAAAGAACATGGGGGCCAAGTTCATAACAGCACAACCACATAAAAAATACCCAATATACCAACGATAAGGGTAATAACTAATACATTTCTGACTTTCTCTAAATCGTTTATGACATGAACTATCCATGGGAAAACTTATCTTTAAAACTTAATCTCATCTACCGAACCGATATTTCTACCTCTGTTTTAAAAGGCGTTCCCGGGGCGAGGCGTACCAAAAACGCCCCGGGGCAATGGAGTGGGGCGAAAGTCTCAAGGGGCGTACGCCCGGGCGTTCGGAGGAGTAAGCCCCAGCGACTTTTTCAAATTAAAACAAAATTTGTTGAATTAGTCCTTCATATAATACCCAAATTCTCAAAAGTCAGTTTGGTAATTACTCAAAAGGTTTAAAAAGGAATTCAAAAGTATTAAATTTAAAAGTAAAGACCTTTTTTATTGATTTAAGCCTTAATTCGTGGTTTTCCCAATTTTTTATCTTGTCCGCTAGTATCTTCCAAAAGCAACGAATATTTAATTTTTTTTACAAATACAAAGAGAACTACATTTTTCTTTATAGCAGCAAATTCAAAGTTCAAATTGCAGGTTAATCATCCTTTTTGTTCCTCCATATAGAAAACTTTATTCTTTTAGACTCAAATTACTTGTGCTTGTAAGTAACGTATAATAGATTGTTTTGATTAGTTTTTTGTGGGGATGGAGCACATATATATCTAGTTTTCTTCAATTTTTATGCAATTTTACCTGTTTATAAATATTAACTGTCATTATATTATTTTATAAAATATTAAAAATTAAATACCTATGGGGCTTACGCCCCGCTAAGGCATATGTAAAACGCCCCGGCTTACGCCCACGCCTTTTAAAACACTGATTTCTACTACCTAACAACTAATAATTTCTGATTAAAACTTCTTTTGAATGTCAATTTTTATAGAGATTCCTGTCTTGTTTGATCAATTTGCATAAACTTGTCTCAATTTGCATCAGACTACTTTTTCTAGATCAAAATAAGTCTTATGTATGTTGTTCTTGACATTGATACTTGATATGAAACTGAGATTTAGAAAGCATGTCCATAGATGCTCATATGAGTTATATGCTCGAGTCTCTTAGAAATCATGACTACAAGTCTCAATATATTTCCTTTGAATATGCTTTAGGTTACTTTCTGGCTAGTTTGATCAATCTAAAGGAGTATAAGATCTTGTGCTACTTGCTACCTCTGTGCTATTGGGCTATGTTGCGCGGACTCTTCGATTTTGGTGCCGCACCCGTCTCGACACGGAACGGGAGCGGGATACGTCCCGGATTCGGTCAACAAACTTATGACACTTTGATCTGAGTCTATCGACAAATTTGGGGGAAATTGAGATTTTGATTTCTCAAAATTAAAAATAAAATAGATTTAAGACATGGGAAATGGCATACCTTCAATATTGTAGTATTTTTGTCTCATGTTTGCTACTTTGTGTTCTAGAAAAACCAAGAATTCAAGGGTCGTGTTCTGAGTTCGGATTTCTGGTACACAATAGCAGCGATATAGTTGGAGAATTGGTGGAAGGCCTTGAATGGCTTTCTTTTTCTCTTTATAGCTCTATTTTTTATAATTTTGAATTTTTTTTTAGCCGAATCCCCGCACCCGTATCCATACCTGGATCCGCACCCCCGAATCTTAAATTTAGATTTTGCCGAATCTGACACTCAGATCCGTGCCCTTATCGGATGCCCGCACCCGAGTCCGAGCAACTTAGCTATTGGGTAATTTTTATAACAAATAAGGAGGCTAATCAGTCTTTACATCCCTATAACTGTTGCATTTTCTCCTAATTAGAAACGATATCTCTAAGCCTAACATGTATGCTTTTCAAGGCTGAGATGTGATAAAAGTAACTCAAAAGCATTGGTTTTAAGAGCGAAAAGCGTAAAAAAGCGGCAAGGTCCATGGTGCTTGAAGCAAAACGAAATAAGTGAAACGCACAATTTACGAAAGATAAGAAAATACCGTGTAACCAAATTTCAACTAAAAAAACTAATTTCAATAATGTTGATGTTACGCACCCAAGGGCGTAGCCTAGTGGTCAATGAAGTGGGTGGAGAACCATGAGGTCTCAGGTTCAAACCTCAGCGAAGACAAAAAACACTAGGTTATTTCTTCCCATCTGTCCAAGATTTGATGGATAGAGTTACCTGGTACCTATTGCTGGTGGGAGGTAACAGATATCCCGTGGAATTAGTCGAGATGCACGCAAGCTGGCTCAGACACCACGGTTATCAAAAAAAATGTTGATGTTAAGCCAAATCCACAAAGTTGAGATTCAAGGCATCGACCACATCTCGTTGATATCACTTTGCGCACCATTGTGTGGAACGCACACCTGAAGCGTATAGCAACGTCCATGAAGCGATAACCCCTTGTTTTGCATCGCTTCATTGCTTTAGGCGGTGAAGCAATGACTTCTAATAATGCAGCCCAAAAGGTACAATTCTCAAGCTAAACATAAGTGTTCTTCTGTGATAAAAGTAGGCTTGCTTACTAGACAGGATAAAAATGGGCTTGTTATTTACTGCTTAAAGGAAAAGATTGGATATGATCATAAAGGCCATAAATTCGAAATTAAAAGTCAAAATATGATATATCTCAGAGCAATTAACAAGATATTCGTATTAAACCCCTGAAATTAGAGAAATTTAATCGCAGACTAGAAATGCCTAACCAAAATAGTAAGACCCCAAGAACAACCTCAAAGAAATCAAGCTACTCATATGATCGAGAACTTCCTACTTCGGGCAATGTGAATAAGTATAACTTACTACTATCTTAACAGGGCAAGCGACAATCAACTGGTAAAGTAGGAAACAAGTGGTAAGTGGCTAAAACATACATAGAAATAAGAACATGTCATTCTGTGTACCACTTTTCCACTGTGAAAGTTAAACAAATCACCGCTACTGTCACCCTAATTATCGCACAGATAATTAGCTTGTTTGGAAATTACTGCACTGTGCAATAGAATATCGGGAAGACAAGTAAAAACGAGAGTAAGATCCAATATCACAAGCAGTCAAGAGAAAATATTTAGGGTTTAGGGTTTAAGAAACAGCAAAGAAAGCACAGATAATAACGCTTTGACAAAATCAGGAAAATCACAACAACAAAAAAAGTTGTAAGCATACTTTAGCAGTGTAAGTGATGCTCTCGAGTTGGCAATTCCAGTTGTCCTCGCACTCCACCATACTTCCTCTGTACACCTCTCCACTCTTCATCTCTACCGTCACTATATGCCCCGTCGCTTCGTGTAGAAGCTTTACCGGTATGCCCAAGCTTCGACTCATGGCTGATTTCTCCCTCTTTCCTTACTTCTGCCAAAACCTAATGTTGCTGCTGGCTAGCGGATGTGCAGCTTCTCCCAATGTGACACTGTGCTTAACAAAATTAAAACAATATGAGTCCCGCTCCTCGAGAACTTAGGGCAAATTATCGCCGGTGCTCGACCAATGGATCAAATTTGATCCGACGGTTCTTGTTTACCCGTGTTACATGTAGGCTCTTTTTCTTTTTTAATTCTTTTTTTTTTGCCTTTTTTCTTGGGGAGCTCTCATCTGGAAATTTGATGATATTTTACAATTGAGTCTCTCAAACTTCCCAATTATGTATATTGATGTCTACACTTCAATATGTCTTTTTTTCTTTTTCCATTATATTGTTATAAAAAATTTGTGACTTGACATTAAATGAATTGCAAAAAATTGAAAATGTGAGCCTTAAAATGGGAAATACATGTGATTCCAAATTTTTAACTTTTTAAAATGTAAGAGAGAACAACCAAGATATGAAATAGAAAATACTTCGTAATTTTTTTTTAATGAAATACGATAGAAAGCTCTTTTTTCAGAACTCTATGCTTTAAATTATTGGTTTTCATTTGTTAACAAAAAATTTGATTCACATTCATGCAAAAAAGATTGAAAATTGAAAGGCTGAATAGAAACTTATTCTTGCCGCTTTCCCTCATGTTGTTGGAAGGCATTCTATTCTTCACGTAACTTTAGTGAGCGTATAGATGGATACCCTACGGACCCCATAAACTCCCGATTTAGACATGAAAATAGCCCATTCCGGACCTTTTACTCATGGAACGAGAAGACCGATGCCCAATCTTTGGCACATTTAGATCAGAATCGGTGGAAACTCACTCGGTCTGCGCGTCTATCGGGACACCATATGAAATTTTTTATTTATGATATAAGGAGTGCACGGAACTTCATAAAGAGTATGACACGCTCCTGGGGTATCATAATCCCCTTTTTTTCATCGAAAACACAAGGTCAAGATCAAATATTCGTAAAAACATGATTTTATTGAATCGTAAAAAAATCAAATAGGTGCATTTAGTATAAACAAAACATAAAATACGATGGTAATAATTATGAAATATTTAAATGGACACCAGAAGTTACATTATTCACTTATATATGCTTTTATCCACGGGGAATACAAATTAATTTTACTATTACATAAGCGAAAACGTTGACAATACAAAAATTGAAATATAACTCACATTTATCCAGAAAATAACTCAAGAGAATACCTCACAATTTCTATCAAGTGTCTAAATTTATGTTTAACACTCTCTAAACTCATTATGCTTGTCGAGAACTATCTTTATTTTTCACTAACATGTACCATCTATCTTATTTCCATTCAATGACAAAAAGACTAATAGTAAATAGCTATCTATAGGGATTATTATTCACCAACACCAAGTTGACACCTTGATCAATTTGGTATGGTGAATTTGGATTACACCAACTTATAAGCCTACTGATCTAAGTTTTTGCAAACCACAAAAATGTAATTATGTTGTAAATCAACTTACTAGAGCAAGTTGTTGCCAATTCATTCTAAGCAAATAATTTGCAAACCAATGTTCTCAAAGTCATATTCAAGTTCCAACCAACCTTCTCTAACATCAAGTTAACATCAAGTTGCAACCTAACTTACTCCCAATTATAATCAAGGTTTACTATAACTACTCTAACTTGCAAAAGAGTTCATCACCACATTATATGCTAAATTTAAATAGAAAAAATTTAAGACATTTTTCCAACTAATATTTTTACTCAAAGAAGAAAATTTTGGCACCGTTGTCAAAATGATACTCCAAGAAAACTTTGAAAGTGTACATAATAACTTTACTGTCCTAAATACCGTAAGTAGGAAACATTTTATAAAAATAATTTAAAGAGCGATAATTTGTCTCCTAAAAAAAGAGAAAGGGAATTAGGAAATTACCGAAAAGCAAACGAGACTGAGCTGGCAATTCCAGGGATGAGCGAGTGAAAACTACACCGCCTCGGAAAGATTTAACCGGAAAGTGGGCGTAACCGTCCCGGCTTTCCCCTGTCTGTGTTCAAATGAAAGTCGACAAGAGCAATTCCTCCTTTTTATCCCCACTTCTTTGTATTACAATCATTCTATTGGCATTGAATCCAGTTGTGAGCATAAGATTCCCAGATCGGATCCCTGAGGTTCCAAAGGATCCTTCTAATCAGCCATTGCAAACAGCAGTTTTCGCTCTTGGAAGCTTCTGGAGGTCGGAAGCTGCATTTGGCTGCCTCAACGGCGTCGTTAGAACCTCCGTCGGTTATGCTGGTGGTTCTAAACCCAATCCTGAGTACAGAAGTTTGGGCGATCACGCTGAATGTGTTCAGGTATTTGTTCATATTTATGCCTTAATCACTTGTATAAGAAATTACTCCAATCTAATGTACTCACCACAATTTTTATAGCTTCTTCTGCGATCTGATGGAATTTGTTTTGATATGTTGATTACATTGTAAAAAGTAAAATTAGATAGTTAAGATTAGGATCTGTGTATACCAAACGAGTTCCTTGTATCTTCATAATGTACATGAATAGTTAATTTCCTGCAGAAGAAAGTACTACAGGATCATTCAGGTTTATAAAAAATAGGATATAGGAAAGTGGAGCTGTAAGTGATTATGTATATGATTATTAATGCCTAGTTAACAGTAAAGAAACAATTAGGTTGTGGGGAATACATACTTTTTGTGGTTATACAACAAATTATGCCAAAGAAAGGAGTAACTTGATCAAAATCAAATTGCAAAGGCGTACATGAAGGACTGAAATGGGGACAGCTTGGGTTACACTTTTTATAAAACATTAGGAGTGACATTAGCTGAGGTGGGGGAAAGTCCTTGTGGGATTTACTTAAATCAGTGAAGATTACCTCCGATCAGGGTTTATGCAATGCAAATAATGTGTTAGATAAGTCAGCTAATACCTTTCTTACTCATCTTTATTGTCTGGCTGAGTTAACACCAGCTTTATGCAACTAATTTCCGAATACATTTGGTCCTGTTCGAACTATTTTCTCATGGATATCACGTCGCTATCTCTTCTTTTATGTATAGGTGTTTCACGGATTTGCATTAATTGTTTAGTAAAAATAAGGTATTGGTCACCATAGAGCTAGTAACCAAATGTTTCACTTGCAGCAGTGGTTAGTGGTATTTCTAGAAGCAATATATTATTTCATCTTTCAGACTGCGATGGGTGTAACTTTTAGAATATTTTTTTTCTCTGTCATCCATAGGCGGTGGTGGAAATAAGGAACTATTTGGCTCTGTTCCTTTTCCCATATGCTAATGGAGCATAGTCTTTCGCGTCTATTCTTCTCCTTGTGTACTTCAGTGGTCTCTACTTAATCGTCATATTTTACAATAACGAATTCGCACGCTGTTGTAATTTGTAGTTGCAACCTATGTTGCTTGGACTCTCCAAAAGTCTTGCCGCACCCGTGTCAGATCCTCCAAAAATGCTCTAAATTTGGAGGATCCGACACGCACCCAACAACATTTTTGAAGAGTCCGAGTAACATAGGTTGCAACCCTTTTGTGTCCCCGTTTGGTATCAGTATGCGAGGGTTATGTTGGAGCTAGTGTTTTCTAGTATTTTATATCTCAAAGCTAATTTGCTCAGCATGGGGTGGTGAAAAATATGAGGGACCTATATATGGAAACATGCTAGCATACCAAACTGACCGAATACGAAGGTATAGAGTAAATTTTTTGTCAAAGTTCTTTATTTGAAATTCCCCTGTTTCCGTCCATGTTATTGTTATAGAAGATATGAATGATCCTTTGTGCATTTCAGATTTGATATATAAATGTTTTATGTTTTGCTGTTATCTGTAATTTTTGGAACCTACTTTTTTGAATTTTGTAGATAATAGTTGATGTTTTACGCCTTTCATTTTGTTGACATGGTATTCTTTCCTGTTTTAGGTTCTGAATGAGTTTTATGTCCTTTATCAAGCCTATCTGAAAATGTTATGTGGTTTGTTCCGGATTTGTTTTAAATAAACGGCTGATAGGTTGAGTTGCATTTGAATTTTGCTTACCTGGAAATTTACATTTAAAATAACTAAATATTTCATTTATCTCAATGATTTCAACTTGTTTAATGTGCTAAAGTTTGTATCCTGTAGGTCGAATATGATCCCGAAGTAATTGGTTTCAGACAACTATTGGAGGTCTTCTGGTCTAATCACGATTCTAGGCAAGTCTTTGGGCAAGGTCCTGATGTGGGTAACCAGTACAGGTAGGATCCTTGACTTCAACCTGGGTTCCCTTTACTTCAGACTGATTACAAGCATATGAATAGCAAAGTTATGAATTTGCCTAGTGTAGGTCTATTATTTTCACAAGCGGCACTGAGGAGTCCAGATTGGCTGCTGTTAGCAAGGAAAGAGAACAATCAAAGTCAAAGAGCAGCATTGTAACCACTCAAATTCAACAGATCGAAGCTTTTCATCCTGCTGAGCCTGAACATCAGGTCTAGTATCCATAACTACATTATGCTGAATAGCTGATACTAGATTAATGAAGCATAAGTGCATAGCTTGATGATTGTCATAAGGGGTGCAGTACTGACATTTCCTGTCGTATTGATTCTTACATCGACAAAATTTACAGAGTTGATATTAGTTGAGGGCACGATAAAGAAAATGAAAACCATATGTGGTTTATATCAAAGAAACCACGATGATGGGGGTGTGTTGAGATGTAAAATAATTAAGTAATAAAAGTGCATTTTCTCTGACAGCCAAAACTTTAACATGAGATAGTCACACAATTCAACATGCTATTAGAGCAGCCAAGAGGTCTGGTTCAAATCTTACCCGCCCGAAAATTTAAAGAAAGAACAACATTTCGACGTGTTTGACTCGTGAAAAAGAATCACTCACACGTGAGGGGGTGTGTTGAGACGTAATATAATAAGTAGTAATTAACTATACTTTACCTCTGTTGTTTTAATTTATTACTTCACAAAAAAAGTAATTAAAAGTGTGCTCTCTAACAACTTAAGCTTTAAGACGAGATGATCACGCACATCAACAGTGTGGCAGAAGTCCAGTGTTATCAAAGGCGAAAAACGCAAAAAAACTCTATGGCCCGTTGGGGCTTTAAGCGCAAAGCACAAATAAAGCGTGGGCTTTAATGAAAGAAGGCGTAATTGGAGAAAAAGTAAAAATATGTATATGCAGTCCAAGACCAATAATTATAAGCATGAATAACAAATATATGGACAAACAAATTGAAAAACATTGACGATAAAGTGAAATATCAATTGTTCAGTGTCGCATTTTCAGGATTACACTCATTGGCAAGGAAAAGCATGCCTTAGAGTCTTGATGCGACACTGAAGTGCCCGCAAAGCGAGGCGAAGCGCTCAACATATTTTCAGCTTAAGCGCGCCTTTAACAAAACTGGGCAGAACCAGTTTCTCATAGTATATGAGGTAATAAGTGGGTTGGATGGGCTTTTATTGGCTCCATAGGGCAGCGTGTGGACTTATATCAAGTAATAGAAGATTAGTGATGATGATTGAGGAGATGCCGTCGAGCAATCTCTCTTTCGTCAGTTCAGATGCTAAGGAGAAGACTTCAATCGGTTATTTCTGGAGTACATAAGGATTGTAAAATGAATGCATAGTCTCCTTTCCTTTAGGAAGAATTACAAAAGGTAAGCAGGGAAGAAAAACGTCTGCACAGGATCCTAATGCTACTAGATTTGCAAATGCATTGAAACTATATTGGATGACTTCATAGAATTCATGACAAGCAGAATGTTATTAGCCCTTATCGTCGGCAAGCTTTATATGGAGGAAATGCAGGTTGACATGATATTATATCTGGTATTGGAGGAAAATTCCCCTAATACTAAAGAGACTTAGGACCCGTTTGGCCATAGATTTTGCCAAAATAAACTTGGGTTTTATTTGGCAAACACATGTTTGGCCATAGATTTTGCCTACATTTTGGCCAAATCCCAAGTCCCAAATCCCAAATCCCAAAACCAGCTCAATAGCTGGTTTTGGACCAAAATATCACTATTATATTTTTTAAAAATTGTCCCAAACTTTTGTATTTTATAAAAGAGCCCACCATTTATTATTTTGTAACGATGTTGCTTCGTCTTCTCGGTCATCTGATAGTGTATCATGTAGTTCATTATAAAAATGATAATTTTGTATCAAATTTATTTATGTTCAGGACTATGATTTGCGATAATATAATGAATGTTATTGATAATGGTACTGTTGGGAATTTGTGATAGTTTTTAGAACTTGTGGGTATAAGTCATGTTTCATGTTTTTCCAAACCAAACTTCACCCAAAACAGATGTCCAAACACATTTTCATCTTCAAACCAAACTTCACCCAAATCAGATTTTTCAGAATAAATTTGGGAATCTATGGCCAAACGCTAGCTTACTAAGTGCTGTTTTGGGTCATTGCCTTGTACTTCTTGTCAGCGGGATTGAGAAGGGATAAGCCCCTTCCAGATTTGAGAACATTTGATTATTACATATTGGCATAAAGATATGGTGAAAAGTTGTTGGAAGGATTTTTGGTCCAAGGACATCCAAGCTTCAGAAAGTGTAAATAAGAAATACCAGGTCCCATCGATAGTTGACTAGACTTTAGGGGATTTATTTTTTATATTTAACACCATCTTAATCGTAGTAAAATTATTTGATGTATAACAAAAAATTGGGTCAAATAAAATTCAGAGGGACATACACCAGTTGGCCTCTTCCGCTGCTCTTAGGTTACTTTTCTCTGTTGGCCCTAACCTCCTACTGCCCAAGGAATTTGGACTCCAACTTGCTTTATAAGTTGGAATAACAAAAAACATAAGCGGGGTGGATATGTGGTGCATAGATTCTAAAAAATATTTATTTTCTGTGATTTCACTTTCAGGTAAAGCACTGCAAATGGGAAAACATATTTGTCTTTAATGAGGGGAATTTTGTTGTACGAAACTGGGAAATGTGACGCGCAGAAAGAGTCCCTGTAAGACTAAAGAAGAACAAAAAAAAAAGTAGTTTCCCTGTTCTG
>AWOL01S0027672.1:19904-103599 GCA_000715115.1 Nicotiana otophora | reverse complement strand
CCCCCCCCAATCAGATTTTGGGAGATGCGCACGTGCTTCCATCTCTTTTTCCATGTTTGTGAAAACATTGTCTTGTTAATCTGAATACCACTGCTATGATCTCTTGACACACTTGATTGACAAATCCCCACACTGTCCATTTTTTCAGAAATTTGAGCTTAAGCGGAATCCATTCCTACTACAGTTGATGGGAAACTTGCCGGAGGAGGAGCTTGAGAGGTCAACACTTGCTGCAAAACTAAATGGCTATGCAGCAGAGCTCTGTCCATCAAGGATCCAAAAGCAAATTGATGCAAAGATCAATGATATTATTAAGAAAGGTTGGCCCATTCTCAGAGAAATATAGATATTCATCTCAAAGTTATATGAGATCCTGCAGACCTTTGTTATGTAAGAAAGAGGGAGTATTGTTTCCTTTGCCGAGGAAATGTCTTGTAGATCACAGATACCCTCTCATGCAGATTCTCCTACATTATGGAATACGGATAGCGAATAGCAAGCAGAGATCTTTTTGACGGAGATTAATCAAATTTGTTTGTATAATCAGGATGTTCAGGATAGGTTGGTTGAACTAGACTGCACATTGTTGCCATGATGGGATTGTTGGACCTTAAAATCAGGTTGTTGTACGCATTTTTCTATTATTGAATCCTATATATGCTTCAGAACCATCTTATCAAGTTTTAGCAGTTGCAAATGCATAAACTAGTTTTTACAACCAGCACCACATTGAGTTGATTCAATTTTTTTATTTTTTATTTTTGAAAAGTTTGACCAGTTTTCAGAGGGTTTAAGAATTAACAGACGGTGGGGGGAAAAGGGAATTAACAGACGTTGAATGTTCTTGTTATCAGTATTAAACTGCCGACAAGTGAAAATAATCGTGCGGAAGTTAGTATATGGAAGTTGCACCACCTTATGGGCGAGAACTGCAGGGAGTAAAAAAGCTTCATTTTATACCCAATGAATTGAGTCCAAGTAAACAATTCTAAGTCAGAATTGGTCCGATTCCAAACTTCCAATTCAATTCCGCTAGAATTCGTTTAAGCATGCGATTGAGCTGCTACAGCTTTTGGATCTCAAGTGGAATTGCTTCTTGTACAAAAGTGAAACCGACTCTGTCAAAATTAATCACCTTATTTTTATTCTTTTGAAATGGAGGGAATAGTTAAAGTTAAAAGGAGTTGATCAAACAAAGCAAAAGTCAAAAGCAAATGCGTGTCCCGCAGTAATCAGTTTCCACTGAGAAGTGTATCTTTGTAAAAAGAACCTCAAAAGCGGAGCACCTACTTCCTCTATATATGTTTTACACACTCTTTATTGTAAAATCAAGTGAAAATAGAGTCCGATCTGAAGAGGAAGAAGATTCCGGTCTTCTCAGCAGATCACCGGCGGTGAAGCATAAGGAGAAGTCAGAAATGTCGTCGTCCTCCTTCTCCTTACTGAATTTAAACAAAGGTATGGTATTGGGTAAAATATGGTATATTACTTGGCCGTATGAGAGGGGACACATGGAGTCAAAATCGGGAGGGATATAAAACCGGGCACAATCATCTCGTGTGTCACCGAAAAGGGGAAGCCCATAAAGGGATTAAGCATGTTGCGCCCGATAGCATTTAATGAAAGCATTAAAGAGTAACGACTCATTAATGAGATCCGAGCATTTATATTTACCGTTAGATTTCCATTATCACAATCCAATAATTGTCATTAGTGGTGGGCCCGACAATTACGCCCACTGAGCTATAAATAATAGGTTCAACCATCATTGTAGAGGCATCTTTTTTGGAATACATTCGATACATTCTATACAAGGATGTGATATCTTTTTTCTCTCTGGCTTGTGAATCTTATCATCGTTGCGTCCGCAAACCTTGTTCCCGGGCTCCTTGAATCTATTTTTACCTCTACATTTTGAGCCAAGTATCTTACATATCAATCAATTAATTCATTATCTTTTGGATCAAATTGATTTATCTGTCTAAAAATCACGAACAAATTTAGCTATACCGATTTACGGGTAAACAGTTTGACACCCACCGTGGGACCTAGACAGTCGCATGGTTAAACTGATCTTTATCTCTAGCACTCAATAGCTTTTGATCATTCTGGTCTTAGCAAAATCAAAAAAAAATTGCAATCAATACCGACAATAATGCTCGCAATCTAGTGGTTCAAGAGGAAAACCCCCATTTCGAGGACTCAATCAGCGACACTCGCAATGAGGGGGAAGATGCCACGTCGGTGTATGACGGGCGGTACCCCAAACAAGTACAGGAGGTGACTCCAGATGATGCTGACCAAGGGCACGTGGCAGATGCGGTACGGATCCTGCAAGAACAACATACAATTATTCTAGACCACCTCACGAGACAGGATCAGGTCATGACGGAGTTAAAGCAGGCGCTATCAAGCGCTTCAAACAATGCAAGTGGGCGGGATCCGGTTCCTCCCGTTGTTCCTACAAACCAAACAACGCAGAGAATCGACAACAATACTCCCAGGGCCGAAGCTGGCTCCGACGGAGCTGGGGGAGCAGATCTGGCCTCAACAACGATGACGATCCATTCAAGGCGGAACTCTTGCGCTTCATGAAGGAAGTAAACGCCCGCATGGACCAAATCCTGTGCGCTCCCCTAGTGTTAAAAAGCCCAAGCTCGAAGAGTTACATCCAGTTACCGTACAAGCCGAATGCAGTCCCGGAATTAATACCAAAACGATTCAGAATGCCTAAAGTGCCAAAGTACGACGGAACCTCAGATCCACATAAGCACATCACCACCTACACAACAACAGTAAAAGGAAATGATCTGACTCCTCACGAAATCGAGTCTATACTATTGAAAATAATTGGCGAAACTCTCACGAGGGGAGCCTTGACATGGTACTCGTTATTGCCCGAGCATTCCATAGATTCCTTCGAAATGCTCGCGGATTCATTCATCAGGGCCCATGTCGGTGCCAGGAAAGTGCAAGCCTAGAAGGCCGACATATTCAGGATTGCGTAGGGAGAAACCGAATTATTACGAAGATTCGTTAGCCATTTCCAGAAGGAAAGAATGTTGTTACCGGCTGTCCCGGATGAATGGGCGGCTGAAGCGTTCACAAATGGCTTAAATCTGAGAAGCTCAGATGCTTCCCGAAAGCTGAAGGAAAGCCTACTCGAGTTTCAAGCAACAACTTGGGCAGATGTCCACAACTGGTAAGAGTCAAAGATAAGGATCGAAGACGCTAAGATTGACTTCCCGTCATCAGCAAAGGGACGGGAGAAGAACAGGGAAATAATAAAAGACAATGTCGACTTAAATAGACGAGGTTCAGGGGGTCGGTTCATACCCTACGAGCAGACGGAAGGTCGCGGCAGGAACTTCTGGTCGGTAGACAAGTTTATCAGTGACAGGAGAACTGATCGCGGGAGGAATAACAGATCGCTGCAGAATAAAGAGACCCCGAGTCCTTCCTATCCAAAATTATCAGAATATAACTTCAACATTAGTGTGGTGGAGTTAGTGTCGGCCATGAGAGATATCAAAGAGGTGCGGTTCCCAAGACCAATGAGGTTCGATTTCGGCCAAAGGGACCAAAGTTTATAATGTGAATATCACGACTCTAATGGACACAGGACCGGAAATGTCGACACCTCCGTGAAGAAGTGGCAACGTTGTTAAAGAACGGCCACCTCAGGGAATTCTTAAGTGACCGGGCCAAAAACAACTATGGCCGGGACGGGGACGACACAAAAACTCTGAGAGCAAGAGAGGAACCTCTGCGCCAAATGATCAACATGATCTTCGGAGGGAATGAGATTAACGGGATTACCTTCTCGGCCACAAAGAAGACAAGAATATCGACAACCCATAGTAAGAGGCCCCGAGAGGACGATATCATATTTACGGATGAAGACGCGGGCGGATTACTATTGCCAAACAATGACGCACTGGTAATCTCTTTATATGTGTTAAAATTCAAAATTAAGCGTGTTTTAGTGGATCCAGGAAGTTACGTCAATATCGTACAATGGAGAGTTCTGGATCAAGCTAAACTCACCGGGAGCATTGTCCCGACAACAAAGCTCCTTGTTGGATTTAACCTTGCAAGCATGACAACTCGAGGGGAGATTTTGCTGCTTACGGATGCCGAGGTCGTAACAAAGATGTCTCTCTTCGAAGTAGTAGATGGGGATATGGGATAAAATATCATCCTGGGAAGGCCATGGCTGCACGAGATGAAAGTTGTGCCTTCAACGTACCACCAATTGCTAAAATTTCCAACACCGGAAGGGATCAAACAGATAAGGGGTGATCAACCGGCAGCCAAGGAGATGAATGCAATCTCGGTCTCCCATAGCAGGGGAAAAGAACCTGTGGCATAGCAGTTACCAGAGCCGACTTCCGACCCCGAACCAGAAGATGTTTTCCAGGGGGCAGGAGAGTCGGGGAAATATCATGTACCGAGGTATTTTTAGGTACTGGAAGAAATGGACGCAACGAAATCCACAGCAGAATAGCTAGAGCAAGTTACACTGTTCAAAAAATTCCAAGAAAGGAGATTCCCTTTGGGGACAGGACTACACCCGAAACTCATGTCAGATTTTATCGAATTCCTTAAAATTAACGCCGATTGTTTTGCATAGTCGCACGAGGATATGACAAGAATCTCGACAGAGATAGCTGTACACAAGTTAAGCTTTGACCCGAGCATACCTCCGGTAAGGAAAACGAAGCACCCTATTGTAGAAGCAAGGAATAAATTCGTCAAAGAAGAGGTAACCCACCCGCTTGAGATTGGTTCAATCCGAGAAATATTGTTGGTCTACCTGACGGTCTCGGAAGTTGCGGTAAGCGTAGTCTTGGTCCGGGAGGAAAAAGGTACGCAACCCCCTACTTATTACATTAGCAAATTTTATCGAGAGCAAAAACTCGCTACCCATATTTGGAAAAATTGGCCTTAACCCTAGTAGTAGCTGCCCGGAAGCTGAGGCCCTACTTCCAGTGCTACCCGATAGCGGTGGTGACTACTTTTCCTATGAGTAATATCCTCCATAAACCTTAGCTCTTGGGTATATTGGCCAAATGAGCCATCCAAATGAGCAAATTTGATATACAGTATAAGCCTCATACTGCGATTAAGTCGCAGGTCCTGGATGACTTCGTAGCCGATTTTAGCCCAGGGTTGATGCACCTGGCCTCCAAAGAGGCAATAATGGTATTAGAGCCAACATCGTGATTCTGGACCTTATTTACGGATGGAGCTTCAAATGTGAAAGGGCCCGGGTTCAGAATAGTCCTGGCCACGCCTTCGGGGGAAACCTTAAGGCAAGCCATCAGGAGGGTTACTTTAACTAACAATGAAGTGGAATACGAATCTTTGATTGCAGGGCTCGAATTGGCCCCAGGGGCTCGACTCCGAAGCAATCAACATCAAATATGACTCGCAACTAGTGGTAAATCAGGTCCACAAAATTTTTGATACCAAAGATGAGCGAATGCAACAGTACATGGTAAAAGTTCAGGCCTTGTTGTCACGGTTTCGGGAGTGGTCAATAACCCATGTTCCGAGGGAAGAAAACGCGAGGCAGATGTGCTAGCAAATCTGGGTTCATTAACAAAAATTCAGGGACTAGAATGGGGGCAATAGTTCAACTGATGAACTCAGCCTTAGACACGAAGTGTTACTATGAGGTAAATTCGACCAACCTGGTCTGGGACTGGAGAAACGAGATAATTGATTATCTCGAACACGGGAAATTACCCAAATACCCCAAGGCATCGAGAGCGTTACGCACCAAAGCCACGCGGTACAGCTTCGAGAAGGGGCAGTTATACAGAAAATCGTTCCAAGGCCCGCTGGCCCGATACTTAGGCGTGTCTGAAGCCAGCTACGTCATAAGAGAAATCCACAAAGGAATATGTGGTAACCACTAAGGCGCAGATTCTTTGACGCTGAAATTAGTCCGGGAGGGATATTATTGGCCTTGTATGGATCTATATGCCAGTGACTTTGTATGAAAATGTGACAAGTGCCAACGCCACGCACCTCTGGTACATCAACCGACAGAACCATTACATTCAATTTTGTCCCCGTGGCCATTCATAAAATGAGGGATGGACATCGTCGGACCTCTATCACCGGCTCCGGGAAAGGTAAGATTTCTTTTAATATTGACTGACTATTTTTCCAAATGGGTTGAAGCATGTCCTTATCAAAAGACCGGAGAACGCGAAGTGGTCAACTTCGTGTGGGAGAATATAATATGCAGGTTCGGAATACCTAAGGAAATCGCATGCGAAAACGGGCCACAGTTTATCAGCGCAAAGGTCACAAAATTCTTTGAAGATTTGAAGATAAAAAGGGTTACCTCGTCACCGTACCATCCGAGCTCAAATGGACAAGCAGAGTCAATAAATAAAACAATTGTGCAAAATCTGAAGAAAAGGCAAGAAGCAGCAAAAGGCCGCTGGCCCGAGGAATTGCCGGGGGTACTCTGGGCCTACCGAACAACCGTCAAATCAAGCACAGGAGAAACTCCGTTTCCCTCGTGTATGGCGCATAAGCTTTGATACCGGTGGAAGTGGGGGAGCCCACTTTAAGGTATTCCCAGGCAAATGAAGAATCAAACAGTGAGGCAATGCTAATCAACTTAGAACTGCTCGAGGGACACATGGACCTGGCATATGTCAGAATGGCAGCTCAAAATCAAAGGATGGAGTGGTATTACGATCAAAGAACCAACCTTCGTTACTTCAAAGTAGGGGACTTGGTCTTGAGGAAGGTGACTCAAAACACCCGAGAACTCAACGCCGGCAAATTAGCCTCTACATGGGAAGGCCCTTACCAGGTTTCAGCTATCACCGGTAAAGGGTCATACGAGTTAGAAAACCACAACGGAGACAAGTTGCCCAGCAACTGGAACGTGGCCCACCTCAAAAAATATTACTGCTGACAAACAATAGACAGATGGAAAGTACATGCTGCACTCTTTTATCCTTCATTCTACTTTTTATACCAATTAGGTTTTTTCAGGCAAGGCTTTTTAATGAGGCGGCGACCACAAGTTTACTACAAAAACAATAGTAATAAGACCTTTTGATGATAAGTTTTCATTTGGGTGCGATAAGGTAATCTTTGCTTTATTAGCAAATTCCCACCGGGAAGTTAAGTTTGCTACCGAACAAAGGTCACACGATCGTTCACGAGCACAAAGCACTAGAGGATTGTCAGGTATTCTTTCGCTCGACAACATGAATTCCAAAGGGAAAAGCAAAATATGTTACCGAGCGAAGGGTTACGTAGCAATTCATCGGTGTAGCCTTCAAAGATACAAGACTTCCAGTGTTCAAACACGCATTCTACACATTAGAATACTAGGGGGGATAATGATATGATTATGATTACAAGGCAACTCTGAATGCCATGTCAACCGGGAACGAAAATCTGCCAAGGCAACTCTAAATGCCACATCAACCGAGAAAGAAAATCCGGCAAGGCAACACTGAATGCCACGCATCATCGGGACCGGGGACTGCACAGCCAGCCCCGAAGAAACAAGATAACCACAAGTCATGGTAGCTTCTTTCCTACGTAGCAAAATACCTATGTAAACTATGAAAACAGAAGGAGTGAAATGAAATCCTTTTTCTTTTGTCTTGTTTCTTGCCTACACGATGAGCTAATTTTGTCATTTGAAAGTTAAACAAGTACTTCAAATGTTAGTGTCGTAATGAAAAGGAGACGTCCTCTTCAAGAGCACCGTAAACATAAGAGGTCCCTCTCTTATTAAAACCCTCATGTTAAAGGGCTTGTTCAGGAAGAATATATGCCCGGAATCGAAAATGCTATTGGGGAAAAATACACCCGAAGCCATGTATGAAAAAGACACAGAAACCGAACTTGCGCAAATATTTATTGAAACCCTCATGAAAAATGGATAATTCTCGGAGACAAAAAGTGCATCAAAGAAAATGCATCCGAGACCACATATAGAAAAATATACACAGATATGCAAGCAAAAGTAAGACTCAATCAAATATTTGAGCAAAAATATGTCTTCATTTACACGAATGTGCCAAAAGAAATACAAAACAAGGAAAGGAAAATCTAAGCTACAACATCACCAGACTCAGGAGGAAAAGAAGTATATATGTCCCTAGGAGCGGTAGACGGTTCAACCGATGGCTCAACATCTTCCCCGGCTTGGTTCTCGGCATCATCGCCTTCTGATTCCTCTTCAGAATTCGAAATTTTGAAACCAGAATCAGAAGAACCTGGAGCATCAGACCGCGTTAGGAGCCGGCTTTTTGCAGCCAACTCAAGCTCACGTGCCTTGGCAATCTCGGCGTCAATATCAATAACGCCAGCTTTGGCGTCTTCTAAGGGTTTTCTCCTCATGTTGTACATGGCGTAAGTTTTCTCGACAACGAGGGAAGCCTCTCGACGCTTGAGTCTTTCTTTGAGCTCGGTGATCTCGGCATAAAGATTGTCTTGGGCGGACCTAGAAGCTTGAAGATTGACATCTAGATCCCGGACAGTTGAGCTATAGAGCATGTTGTGCTCGATAGTCTTCTTATGTCTCTCCTCCAACCGAGCATGTCTTGCCCCTGCGGCAGCAAGTTCTTCAGCCTTAGAATTCAAGGATGCTTCTAAATTAGTTATCCTATCAGCAGCAGCTACCTCACAATCATTGGCAACAAGAATGGCATTTTGGACCTCAACCCATTTAGCCTTGACTTCATCAAAGCCGGCTCTCAGCGGCCCAACTTCCTGGCTGAGGGTCACCACTTCTTACTCACTTTGTTGCAAACGGGTTTCCAAAAGATCGGCCTCAGTAGCCCTGGTTTCCAGCTCTTAGAGGTGAAGAACAGTCTGGTCCCGTTCTACAAAAAGCTGATTCCGTTCATAGGGGAATTCCTCCTTCTTGCGGAATAACCTTTGAAGGCCCTCGGAAGCAAGGAAATTGGCTTGCAAGATAAAGAAGAGATGAAGAGTAAAAATGCAGGGTTGAAGATCAAGTAACTGGTAAAACTCAAAAGAGAGGGGAGTTGATACGTATAGTTAAATTTTTAGGCGGCTAAAACACTTGGCTCTAATTACCTCGATAACCGGCAGAAGACGTGCTAAATCATAAGAGGGCGCGTGTTCTAGGCATTAAATGCGGAGGGCCAGATGACTAATCAACCGTCAGTGACCTACAAAAGGAATTATAGTATTTTTCGCCAAAAGAGGATTCTCACCAACTTCCCGGTAACACAAAGTTATGTTACCAAAAAGTATGGGGACTATCTGTATTGGGTAAAATATAGTATATTACGTGGCCGTCTGAGAAGGGGACCCATGGATTCAAAACCGGAAGGGATATAAAACTGGCCACAATCATCTTGTGTGTCACCGAAAAAGAGAAGCCCATAAAGGGATTAAGC
The DNA here is from genome assembly GCA_000715115.1 of Nicotiana otophora. Taxonomy (NCBI): domain Eukaryota; kingdom Viridiplantae; phylum Streptophyta; class Magnoliopsida; order Solanales; family Solanaceae; genus Nicotiana; species Nicotiana otophora. The sequence goes on along the minus strand of AWOL01S0027672.1, from coordinate 94,183 downwards.
ATGCTGCGGCCGGTAACATTTAATGAAGAATATTTCACAACATTAAAGAGTAACGACTCATTAATGAGATCTGAGCATTTATATTTACCGTTAGGTTTTCATTGTTACACTCCAATAATTATCATTAGTAGTGGGCTCGACCATTACGCCCACTGAGCTATAAATAATAGGCTCAACCATCATTGTAGAGGCATCTTTTTTGGAATACATTCGATACATTCTATACAAGGATCTAATATTTGTTTTCTCTCTGGCTTGTGAATCTTATCATCGTTGTGCCCGAAAACCTTATTCCCGGGCTCCTTGAATCTATATTTTCCTCTATATTTTGAGCCAAGTATCTTACATATCAATCAATTAATTCATTATCTTTTGGATCAAATTGGCCCATTTGTCTAAAATTCATGAACAAATTTAGCTGTACCGATTTACGGGTAAACTAGTATAAAAGTCTTTTGGAATTGCCTTGCGTTCCTAGCTATTATTTTCACGCTTGTTTGAATATAATTTGGGCAATTCCTGCAAACATTCATAGTTATCTTACAGTATATCTACCTAAAAAATGACTGTGTAAGCTATAAAGATTTCATATTTTTTTATTATTTTCATGATCACTGTTTACCCTTAAAAATGGATAACAATTGAATTTATATGCGGTTTTAAGGATATGTGGATTAATTCAATACAAGTGATCAATGACGTTAGATTAAGAAAATAAAAGACGTAATAAATAGCTAAACCAATGATAAGAGTGAGTCCAAGCTCGGTTAATGGTTTAACGAGGAACCTGCCTTCGGTTCCGAGCTTACACTTATGAAGAACTTATGAACAAAACAAGAACTTTGAATAACTTTTAGAGAGATCAAAAGTATATTGCCTTGGTATAAGTATTACAATATGTCTAATGAATAGTAAGCTTCCCCTTTATATAGTAGGGGAGTTTTACCCTAGGTACAATTCTAAAAAAGGTAAAAATCTTCATTTTCGCTAATCATTGATTTTCTGCCGATACGGGCCAAGATTCACGTCGTGATATCCGGTTGGGCACGGACATCACGGCCCTTTGTTAGTCATGTATGGTTGTTTGATAATGCTCTTCGAGGTTTTGGGACTAAAACCAGACCCAGAGAATGTGGTCCCGATGGCTCCAAGGGCAGGTGTTTTGCTCGGATCTTGATACGAGAGGCTCCTCGCTCTTATTCTGATTCCTTACATTCACGTCCCTGTTCCGTTTGCCTCCCCGGGATATTGGGGTGCTCACTAGGCTTGGTTTCACTTGTATACAGATAGTCCCCTCATTTCTCAGAGAGTAGGCTTGCTGAAATGACAGGAAACGACAAATGTTCTCCGGTTCCTTTCTTCGTACGTTATGACTAGGGAGCCGAAACGTCCCATCAGTCGCGTCGTTCTGATTTTGTACACGTGTCTCTCATCGGCTGGTTGCCCCCGAATGCGAAGCATAGCCTATTTCCCTATAAAAGCCTCCATCCTTTGTTCTTTTTCTACTTTTTGACCAAGTTATTACCTTCGAGCTTTCCGGCTATCATCAAACTTCATCCAAACCTTCATATCTTCATCCTTGTTCTTCAATTTTCATAGTGATTTCTAGATTTTTACCCACATTTTCTTCAAATCTTCATACTCTGTTCTTTATCTTCAAAACCCGTTTTCCAAAACTTTGCATTATTTCTTCAAATTTTCAAACCTCTCCCAGATAACAATGGCCAAAACATCGAAATCCATTCCTCAACAAGTTGCCTCTTCATCTTCTCAACCGGCCGCCAGTACTGAGGCGGTTGCCCCTAAAGTAGTTGCCCTCGAAATGCCTTCTCCCGAGGTGGCTGCCAACGAACCGGCCGTCGAGCTTCCCTTGAAAGTGTTCATTCTCGAGGGCTTCTCGACTGCAGACGACTTTAAGGTCGAGAAATCCTCACGCAAACTGGACAGGGGTGAAGGAGCATCAAGGTACATATGCTTCGTGACCGAAGCTGTTCTTCCCATGGTCCGAAAAGACTGCAATTGGGAAGACAAAGACGTAGTAGTCCGCGGGCCCAATGATGCCATTACTACCCACGTGGAGAGATACTTAAGTGTTTACACTTACCCCTTCACGCTGGGCCCGGTGGACCTGGTTATTCTGGATTTTTGCAAGAGGTACGAGGTGTGCCTCAGGCAAATCCATCTGTCATTATGGAGGATCGTGATCCTCCTTCGCTTCTTCGTGAATAAGTTCGAGTCTCGTCGGTTCATGATCGATCATCTACTTCGATTATACAGTCCTCGAATTTTCTGAGGGGGACTTATCAAACTTACTCGTCGGGCCAGCAAGGCCCCCTTTTTGAGTATTGACGAAGATCGAGACCGGGACTGGTAGGGATGTTTTATTCGGGTGAAGACCAAAGATTTGATTCCCCCCGAGTACATGCCATTCCTTGAGAAGTGGAACGCATCTCGTAAGTTCAATCTCTCTTCAATCGTCAAAGATTTTCTTTTCCTTCAATTTATTGTTTCTTATCCATGCTTGTGGTTGTGCAGCTATTGCTTGGGTTACGAATGCGATTTCCCGGCTAAAGGAATGGATCGAGGGAATTTGTACTCAAATTCCGTACTCCGAGCGCACATGGCACGGACTCTCGAAGGGCCAATGGGAGGCCCGTTCTTATGGTAAGGCCTCTTTCTGAATAGTTAATACCATGTTTCTATCTCCTTTTTTTTGGAGAAAAGTTTCTATCTCTTATTACACTAACTTCTCTTCCCCTTTGTTATTTCAGGTTTGCCTAAGACCACCGAACTTAGGCCTTTGAAAGAGGACAAGGACATTACCCCGTCCGTTGATCCCTCCGTTGCGGGGTAGCCCGGGGCTACCACGAAGGAAAAGAAGAAAAGGAAGAGAAAACCGTCGGGCTCCCCGGGCTTTGAGGTGAAGAAACCAAAGAAAAGAGTAGCTCGCAAGCCCAGGAGTGGCTCTAGCTCCCAGTTGCTGGATTCTGACTCTCTTCTCCGGCTTAGGGACAAGCAGTAGGATGAGCTTATTTTTGTTACCCACGGGATGACCTTTCCCGGGGAGCAGGAGTCATCCGAGGGGGAGACTAGTGAGGTCGATCCCCCTCAGACTTAAGAGATCGATATGGATACCCGGGGTGAGACTCCCCAGGATGCCGTCTTTGCTCCAAAGGAAGCGCCCGGTATAATTGAGATTTTGGGGATGCCCTCCTACATCGAGTCCATGCTCGAGGAGGCTCAAGCAAGAAAGAAGAAGTCCAATTAAGGAGTCCACGATGTGGACGATCGCCTTTACTCCTTTTTCGACGGTGTGGATTCGTCAGCTTTGGAAGATTTCTCTGGGATGGGCGACCTGGAAGTTCCGAAGAAGGACTCATCCTCGGAAGCTGGCGAGCCGAGTTCGAGCCAGAAATTGATCAACCAGTTCTCTGCTCCGAGTGTAGACCCCGGTCGAAAGAGATCAGTTATTCTGACCGTCCCGGAGGATGACCGAGTTTTGTCTTCTCCTGTGAGAATAGCTAGCTATCTCCGATGCCCGGTGACCGAGAGGGACCAAGCAAAAATGAATGAGGTGAACGTGTCGTGCCTTTTCAATGAGGAGCAGTAGGCGCTAAAATGGGTTAGGCATCATTACTTTCCACCGATCTTTACTCAGGGTTTGATATTTCTCATGTTTTCCATCATTTTGCAGGCCTCAATACTTCCTCACGAGAGCTTCCTTCGGTAGCGGGTTGAGGTCAATCAGCTTGAGCTCGAGATCAAGGAGCTTTCCCAAAAAAGGGACATGTACAAGCCTCTCAGCGAGTAACAAGAAAGGGGTCGTTATGAACCTCCAGGCCGAGCTGGATGTAGCTCAGAAAGAAGCATCAGTCTTAATGCGGGAGCACGCCGACTTGGTGGAAAAGGTAAAAGTTTTTGAAGTTAGAAATGAGGATCCGGTCGTAGTGGCTAACAATAATACCTCGCATGTCCAACAGAAGATCGACCACATAGACCAACTCCGAAAGAAGATGGACGAGATTCAAGTAATGGCCGACGGATGGAAAAGCAAGATGGACATGCTAGCCTCGGAGAAGGAGACCGCCCAAGCCAAGCTGTCTTTGGTAGAAATTCAACTTCGGGTGGTGAAGGAGAAGGCTAATAAACGGGCTCAGCAAAATGAGGAGCTCCGAACACAAATGGGCTTGGCCACCACTGAACGGGACGCTCTTGGTAAAGATCTCAAAATAATGAAGTCCAAGTTAGACATAACCTCGGCCGATGCTAACGAGATGGTGTCTCAATACAGGGCCGATGTCGAAGCAGCCGGGGCTCGCCTGAAGACCACTGCTGAGTACGTGAGGCGGCTATGCCGAAGGGAGACCCTCGAAGAAATGCATGCCCGGGGCTTCTACCTGTGTGCCGAGATTGAGGAGGTAAAAAGACTTGAGATCGAGGCGAAAAAGCTAGCTGAACCCGAAGTTGAGGAGGGCTCCGATGGCTCTGAAGAATCCGAAGGCCCCGATGGTTCTGGTGACGAATCGGGATCCAGCGAAGATCAGGCGTAAATGCCTTAGAATTTTTTAGTTTTTGTATTATGCACATATTCTTTTTTCAGTTCGAGGCCGTTTTTGTTGGGCCTTTGTAAAGAAATTCTAGAATATATAAAATTTCCCCCTTTTGGAAATTTCAAGTCTCTACTGTCTTAGCATCTTTTTATAATTGCAAATATTTCTAATGCCTTAGCATAGAATCAGATGTAGTAACAAGTCATTTATTTTTCATATGTCCGAACAGAACTTGACCTCGATGTAATTTTTTCTCGAAACTTTTGAAAACTCGGAGTGACCGGAAGTTTTCTCAAGATGCTTAAGTGTTCTTAGACAATGCCTTTGTCGAGGATAACCTTTTAAAAAGTTTAGAATTTTGTTGAAGGCCTTACGTTTTAATTACGGGCGTTGAACGTCTCTAAGCTACTTTTTAGGGCGGCTGTAGCCTTTTAGGTTTAGGCATTACCTAGTAGGTTTTGTGCCTCCAGATCTTGATGACCCGCGCCGCCCGAACTTATTTCGGACAATAGTCCCTGAGTAGGGGTAGCCCTTTGGGCTCGGATAGGGGTGGCCTTTGGGATCGATAGTCCCCGGGTAGGAATAGCCCTTAGGCTCGACGCTTTAAAAAGCAAAAGTATGTAATAGCAAGGCAGAAACTTCCTTTTATTTCTGTGTGTAACGTACAAGATTAAAAACGTGTAAAAGCTTGTATTATGGCTAAGGTGGCCTACGCAAGCACAGTTCACTTGACCGTTTGACCCTTACAATAAATCCTAACCACCGAGCCTAGACCGTTCAAGCACAAAGTTTCCTTATTTCCTTGCTAAGAAGATTGACCCGAGGGTGATGGCCCCCAGTATTCGAGGTCGATCTTGAGATGGCTCGAATACTGTTGATGAGACCATTGACTCCGATTTAAAACCAATCTTCGATTCTAAGTTAGCACGATTTAATGTTGCCTCGTTAAAAACCTTACCGGAAAACCCATTTGGGACAAAACCAGTTCAAGGGAAAAAGAGTGCAATGCGTTCTTTCAGACCTAATAGTCACATTGGTTGTTGCCTGCAAGTGTTAGTCTGATTCGTAATATTATAAAAAGGTGAATGAGGTTGTACCTTAGCAGTAGTACCGCTTTAAGTGTGTCACGTTCCAGTTGTTCGGTAGTTGTGCACCGTTTACTGCTTCAAGTTTATACGAACCTTTACCGGTAATTCCGATAACTCGATTTGGTCCTTCCCAATTTGGCGCCAGCTTCCCCTCATCCGGGTTCCGGGTATGTAGTGTTACTTTCTTTTAACACCAAGTTCCCGATATTGAAGTATCGGAGATTGGCTCTTCGGTTGCAATATATTTATATCCGTTGTTTCTGGGCAGCTAACCGGACTAGGGCGACCTCACGCCTCTCATCCAATAGTTCAAGGCTCATGCTCATGGACTCACCGTTTGATTCTTCGATCGTATATCGGAACCTGAGGCTCGGTTCTCCAACTTTGACCGATATTAGTGCTTCGGCACCGTAGACCAATGAAAATAGAGTGGCCCTGATACTAGATTTCGAGGTCGTACGGTATGCCCACAAGACTTCGGGCAGAATTTCCGTCCACTTCCCTTTGACATCGGTCAACCTTTTCTTCAACTTTTGAAGTATGGTCTTGTCTGTAGATTTTGCATGTCCGTTCCCACTAGGGTGATAGGGTGTTGACAGGATCTTTTTGATCTTATGGTCCTAGAAACATTTGTGTACTTTTCTGCCGATGAATTGCTTCCCGTTATCACAACACTATCTCGGCCGGTATTCCGAACTGGCATATTATATGGTCCCAGATGAAGTCGACGACGTCTTTTTCTCGGACCTTCTCGAACGCTTGAGCTTCGACCCACTTGAAACAATAGTCGGTCATAAGCAGTATGAATTGATTCTTACCGAGTGCCCACGGCAGGGGACCGACAATGTCCATTCCCCACTTCATAAACGGCCAAGGTGAAAGGACCGAATGTAGTAGCTCTCCGGGTGGATGGATCATTGGTGCATGTCTCTGACAGCCGTCGCATCTCCGTACAAAGTCCTTTGCATCTTTCTCCATGTCGATCCAATAATAGCCAGCTTTGATTATCTTACGAACCAAAGATTCTATCCCCGATGGCTTCCGCAGGTGCCTTCGTGAACTCCCCTCAAAATATATTCGGTGTCTCCCGGCCCCAAGCATATGGCGAGTGGGCCATCGAACGTTATTTTGAACAAAATACCTTCAGACAAGCTAAACCTGGCCGCCTTCATGCGCATAGCTCTCGATTCTTTAGGATCCGAGGGCAACTTCCCATTCTTCAAGTAGTCTATATACTTGTTTCTTTAGTCCTAAGTTAAACTTGTTGAGTTTATTTTGGCATGACCTTTTTCCACTACTGATTTTATGAGTTGTACGACCGTTCCTGAGCTGAATTCATCATCATCAACCGATGACCCCAAGTTAGCCAGAGCATCGACTTCGTATTTTGATCTCGGGGTATGTGATGTATGGTCCATTCCTTGAATCGATGCAGCGTTACCTGTAATTTGTCTAAGTACCTTTGCATTCGTTTCTCTTAGCTTCGACCACTTCGTCTCCCAGGCTTTTAGCCAATCCGAGACCTGCAATCATGGCCTCATACTTGACCTCATTGTTAGTCAATTTCACAGTTGTAATAGATTGCCTAACTACGTTACCCGTAGGCGGCTTCAACACAATGCCGAGTTCGGACCCCTTTGCGTTTGAGGCACCATCCGTAAAAAGGGTCCAGATTCCCGAGGAAGTCCCCGAGGTTAACAACAATTCCTTTTCAACTTCGGGTATTAAGGCCGGCGTAAAGTCGGCCACGAAATTTGCCAAAATTTGAGATTTGATGGCATTCCGGGGTCGATATTTGATATCGTATCCACTAATTCTTTTGGCTCATTTGGCCAATCGTCTCGAGAGCTCGGGTTTGTTCATTTTGTTCCTTAGTGAGTAAGAAGTTACGACGCATATGGGGTGGAATTGAAAATACGGCTTTAACTTTCTAGAGGCACTTAGCAAAGCGAGCGCCAATTCTTTTAGGTGGGGATACCTTGTTTCGGCCTCGCCTAGAGTTCTACTAACATAATAGATAGGAAATTGCGTACCTTCCTCTTCCCAAAATAATACTCCACTTAACGCTACCTCGGATACCGCCAAGTACAGGTACAACTACTCGTCCGCTTTAGGAGTATGGAGCAAGGGTGGAATCGAAAGGTAGCGTTTGAGTTCTTCCAAAGCTTGTTGGAATTTCGGGGTCCAAGAAAAGTTATTCTTCTTCTTCAATAGTGAGAAGAACCGATGGCTCTTATCAGAAGACCTCGATATGAACTGGCCTAGGGAGGCTATGTGCCCGATTAGCCTCTAAATGGCCTTGACACTGTCTACTACGGTGATATCTTCTATAGTTTTGATTTTATCGGGATTGATCTCGATCCCTCGGTTGGCCACCATGAATCCAAGTAACTTCTCTTATCCGACCCCGAATGCGCATTTCTCCGGGTTTAGCTTCATATTGTATTTCTTTAATATGTCGAAGGTTTTCTGCAAATGTTTCAAATGGTCCTCTGCTCGCAGGGACTTAACTAACATGTTGTCAATGTAAACTTCCATTGATTTTCCTATTTGTTCTTCGAACATCCAGTTTACTAGGCGTTGATAAGTGGCATCGGTATTTTTTTAGTCCGAACGACATTACGTTATAACAGTAGGTGCCAAATATAGTGGTAAAGAAAGTTTTTTCTTGATCGCCCAGGTCCATCCGGATTTGTACCCGGAATATGCCCGGCTGTTGCATCGATCATGCGATCGATGTTAGGCAAAGGCAAAGAGTCCTTGGGGCATGCCTTGTTCAAGTCTTTGTAATATACGCACATTCTTAATTTATTTCCTTTTTAGGCACTACTACTATGTTAGCCAACCAATCTGGGTACTTAACTTCCCGAATGGAACATATTCTAAGGAGTTTGGATACCTCGTCTTTGATGAATGCATGCTTGACTTCGGACTGAGGCCTCCGCTTCTGTTTAACCATGTGGAACTTCGGATCCAAGCTTAGCTTATGAGTGGTTATTTCTAGCGGGATCCCTGTCATGTCTAGATGGGACCAAGGAAACAATCTACGTTAACTATAAGGTAATTAATGAGTTTTTTCTTGAGCTCGGGAGTTAACCCCATGCCTAGGTATACCTTCCGATCGGGCAAGTGTTCGATCAATATGACATGCTCCAACTCCACGACCGTTAATTTGGTGGCATCAAAATCGTCAGGGGTGATGAACAACCTAGGAACTCCATAATCATCATCCTCGCCTGCTTCTTGTTTCTCCGGTTTGGTCGGGGCCGGTGTCGGTGATTGCTATTTAGTTTATTCTTTCCTAACCAGCTCCGGGTTCTTTGATGTTAAGAGTGCGGACATTGGGATCACCTCATTGACCGCAAATATTTCTTTTGCGGTCGGCTGCTCTCCGCAAACCGTCTTGATCCTCCCGGTGTGGGTAACTTCAGTGCCTGGTGTAGTGTCGAGGGTATTGCACTCATGTTTAGAATCCATGGCCTTCCGAATATAGCATTATATCTCATATCCCCCTGAATCACATAGAACTTCGTTTCCTGAATGGTCCCGGTGGTGTTCACCGGCAGGGTTATCTCCCCTTTAGTAGTCTCACATGCGATGTTGAATCCGTTTCAAACCCGGACTGCAGGAACTATTTATTTTTGTAGACCCAACTGCTCTACGACCCTCAATCCGATGATATTGGCCGAGCTACCTGGATCAATTAACATACGCTTAACTCGAGATTTATTTATGAGTATAGATATTACTAATGCGTCATTATGCAGTTACACGATGCCTTCAGCGTCCTCATCGTTGAAAGAGATGGTCCCCTCTGGCATGTAATCTCAGGTTTGTTTTTACCTTGTAATGGACACCTAAGTGCTCTTTAGCATTGGCTCGATCACTCAGAAATTCCCAGAGGTGCCCGTTATTGAATAACCAGGCCACTTCTTCTCTTAGTTGTCGGCAGTCTTTGGTCATGTGGCCGTGAGTGCCATGATACTTACACATCAGGTTGGGGTCTCTTTGGGCAGGATCAGACTTCAATGGACGTGGCCACTTGGTATCTTTGATTCGTCCGATGGCAGATACGATGACAGTATCATCGACGCGGAAGTTATATTCCGATAATCTCGGTGCCTCCCTGGCCCCGAGTGGCCTGTCGAAACCGTTCTTACTCATGAGTCCCCGTCTATTGCGGCCTCGATCACTCCTTTTTTCATTCCTCGCAGGGTTACGTCCGGATTCGCTACCCCTTCGATCTCTATTATACGGTTGATACCGATCTCTTTTCGGTCTTGGTTGATGATCGACGACTCTTTTAGACCCGTCATTAGTGCTGATGGGATAAACCAACCCGGAAGGGGCCCCGAGTTGATCATCCCCGACTCTGATTTTCGACTGGTACCTGTTATGGATGTCAACCCAAGTTACCGCCGGGTACTCTATCAAATTTTGTTTTAGCTGCTGTGAAGACAAGGAGCTTTGGGGGTTGAGTCCTTGAGTGAATAGCTGAACGACCCAATCGTCTGCAACCGGAGACAGGTCCATTCGTTCCATTTGAAAACTCGACATGAATTCCCTGAGCATTTTGTTATCTCTTTGTTTCACTTTGAAAAGGTCTAATTTTTTGGTCTCGACCATGATGGCCCCGGCATGAGCTTTCACGGAGGCATATGCAAGCATAGAAAACAAATCAATGGAATTAGGGGGTAAGTCATGATACCATATCATTGCCCCTTTCGACAGGGTTTACCCGAACATTTTCAGCAAAATCGACTCGATTGCATCATCTTCTAAGTTGTTTCCCTTGATGGCACACGTGTAGGAGGTCACGTGTTTATTTGGATCCGTGGTTTCATTATACTTTGGAATTTTAGGCATACAGAACTTCTTCGGGATTGGCTTCGGTGCCGCGCTCAGAGGGAAAGGCTTTTGGACCAATTTCTTGGAATCCAGGCCTTTCAATATCGGGGGTGCTCCCGGGATTTGATCAACTCTGGAGTTATAGGTCTCCATTTTTTTGTCGTTGGCTTAGATCTTCTTTTCCCCTGATTCCACCCACTTTCTCAGTTTCTCAAGCATCTTTATTATTTTGGGGTTGGTCTCGGGTTCAACTTCACCCGCCCTTTCCGTGGTTTGTTCATTTCTTCGGGTGTTTTTCCAAGATGGTTTTGCCTCGACTCTGCTGGGGGCATGACTTTGGTTTTGTAGATGGGCTATCACCGCATGTTAAGCTTGTAATATTTTGAAGATCACCCGTAAATTGATTCCATCACCTTCACTGTCGTGCGTACCCTGGGCTATTGATCGGGCTCCTCCGCGAACGCTGTTCTCGAGGTCGGTGGGCAAGTTTGCATCGATGACCACATGAGAGTTTGTCATCCTTAAATTGACCTGAAATTAAAATCTCAAAGAACAAGCATAAAATAGAGTGCGTTATGGAAATTTGTATCAAATTACCACTATTATCCTTAGCCCCACGGTGGGCGCCAAATTATTTACTCTTAAAAAGGGATAACAATTGAATTTATACGCGGTTTTAAGGATATGTGATTAATTCAATACAAGTGATTAATGACGTTAGATTAGGCAAATAAAAGACATAATAAATAGTCAAACTTATGATAAGAGTGAGCCCGAGCTCGGTTAATGGCTTAATGAGGAACCTGCCTTCAGTTCCAAGCTTACACTTATGAAGAACTTATGAATAAAACAATAACTTTGAATAAATTTTAGAGAGAATAGAAGTATATTGCCTTGGTATGAATGTTACAATGTGTCTAATGAATAATAAGCTTCCCTTTATATAGTAGGGGAGTTTTACCCTAGGTACAATTTTAAGAAAGGTAAAAATCTTCTTTTTCATTAATCATTGATTTTCTGTCGATACGGGACGAGATTCACGGCGTGATATCCGGTTGGGCACGAACATCACGCCCTTTTGTTAGTCTTGTGTGGATGTTTGGTAATGCTCTTCGAGGTCTTGGGACTCGAACCAGACCCAAAGGACATCCCGATGGCTCCGAGGGCAGGTGTTTTGCTCGGGCCCCGATACGAGAGACTCCTTGTTCTGATTCGGATTCCTTACATTCATGTCCCTGCTCCGTTTGCCTCTCCGGAAAATAGGGGTGCTCACTAGACTCGGTTTCACCCGTATACAATCACGTTGTTTGAGAAACCGACCTTTAATTTGGTAAAACTTATTCATTGGCCTGGGATATTATTCACTCCATTATAATAATGTTGTAGAGTAATTCTTTTGGTATGCTATTGCAAAGCGAATGAAAGTTATCAGCTAAAATGAGATGAGATAATTTAAAGCGTATGAGATGAGATATTACTTCAAGTTTAGTGATAGACTTCGAGGGTCCACCAAACTATATAGAGAACCAGGTTCTCTATTAGTTTCCACAGATTACGCACACACATCAGTAAGTAAATGACACTGAGAGTTTTTACGTGGAAAATTCCCAGCTCACGGGATTAAAAACCACGACCTACCCTTGTAGGATTTCAACTTCACTACTGAGCAAATTCTTTTTAGATTACAACTTATCATAACCTAGGAATTAACTTCTTAATCCCTCACTAACTTGTAACAATCCTATTACAAGCCACTTTGTAATACCTCTTATTACAAAGACTTTACAACTCGACTAAGTCTAGCCAAGACACAAACGCAAGGTTTTATGATTTACAAAGGGTTTCCTACACAATGCTTCTAAGTAAGCTAAGTAGGAATTACAAGTAAGAACTTTGACAAAGGTACAACTCAACTAAGTACATATAATAACTTGATATGGGAAACTGGTACGTAGAAGTGTCGTTCTTTGTACTTGATGCACTTGAGAATCGTTTTCTGGATGATTAATCACTGTGGGAGTGCTTGAGTGAATTCTCTAAGTGTTTTTAAATATTTTGTCTTTTGTTTAATGTTAATATAACATTGATGACATTGCTTGAATGATATAAGCAACTTGGGTACAAGATCCTTCCCAATGGAGTTGACTGCTGCACTGTGTTATACTGTTGTATGTGTAGACAGCCACTTTCCAGCTGTTGGAGGGTTGACTAGTACGATCACCAGGGGAACTGATGTCCATCTGTTCCCCTTGTTGATTCTTTAGCTTTTGAAAGACTGACGAACCCCTCAAGCTTAAGTCTGGTTATTTCCACATGCTTGAGAATATGTATCAGGTTCCTTATCTGGTTCTTGACATTAAGTTTGTTAGATCATCAAAACATAAAACAAGGTACTTATAATCTATCAATTTTCCCCTTTTTGATGATGACAAACTTATAATTTAAATGCCCACGAAGAACAATAATGAACCAGAAATGGCAATGCTTAACCTTGAATTCCCCCTGAATATGTGTTCCTCCTCAATCAATGCACATCATTTATTCAATTATGCATATTCTTCCCCCTTTTGGCATCATAAAAGGAAGAAAACCAAGTAAAAGCAAAAAGAAGTCCAGCGTGGTTAACTCATGTCACATGTGTGCACACAAACATAATAGAAGATAGAGACATAAGAGCAATGTATACACAGCAAAAAGGGAAAATCTTTCTTTAAACAGTTTGGATTTTACGACATGAGCAATTTCAATGTTGCCAGCAACCATCCACAATTCAAAACAAAAAACAAACAAGTACCAACCACAAAATATCATCAGAAAAGTCATAAAAACGGACACTGGAGGGTACATGTTTAGGGAGCACTGGAGGAAGAGGTCTTAGAGGAGGGGTCAAGGGTTTTGAGGACTAGATCCATTCGAGCATTCGCCAATATTTGCTCATTGAACAGTCTTTCTTTCAGGTCCTCTACTTGTTTCTTGAGCTCAGCGTTCTCCTTAGTCAGACGGGCAACCTCTGAGCTTTGAGAACTACTGGAACCAGGTGCCTCCTGAAGCTGACTGAGCTGACTCTCAAGAATAACATTCCTTGCTTTTAACTTCCTGAGCTCCTCCGTAGCACTGTTCTGAGCGGTGATCAACTGAGAAATGGTAGAAGTGCTTCCAACTCCTCCAACCTTATCAATGCACTCACATTCTTTGAGAGTGGTCTTGGAGAAAGTTTGCTTCCTAGTGCCCACTTTAGCTTGTCCCAGAGGGACCTTGAAGAACTCAAAAACCTTGGTGAGAAGGAACCCATAAGGCAGCCCATGGTTACCATCTTTAAACTCTGCCACTTTTTTCATGTGTTCAATCATAATCCCAGGCAGGTTAATGGTAGTGAAGCCATCCAGCGCTTCCATGAGAACCAGGTCGGCTCTGGAGGTAATGGATCTTCTCTCAGCACGGGGAAGCAATACTTTGTTCACCATCTCAAACAACAATTGGTACACTGGAAGGAGAGTCTTCTTGTGCACCCGTTCCCCCTGCTGGATTGCCTTGTCCTTAACAATAGCATTTCTGAAATTGGAAGAGCAGGATCCTTGGATTGATGATAACCCTTCAACAAGCACACCCAAAATCGACCCCAACAAAGCAGAGTCCATCACAATGTCAACCCTATTCACCAGTACGCAGATGTGATCATCCTCAACTTTGAAGAAGTCGGCAAAGAAGCTCCGTACTTCCTCTTAATACACTTTTGGAGCATCACTTGTAAACAAGTGTGTCCATTGTTGGAATTCACAGATTTCAACCAATTGCTGCATCCCGTCCAGCTCCAAAATGTCAGGGGCAAATGTGCGGCCCCATAGTACCTTCTGATTCCTCAATTTTTCTTTCCCAGCACTCTGGGATTCATCAACTTTGGCCTTCTTGGAGGAACCAAGTTCCTCTTCGACATCAACTTTCCTTTTCACAGACTTGCGAGCAGTTTCTCCATTCTCAAAGGACTTTGCAGACACTGTTTTCTCAGACACATTTTCACCAGAATCTTCCATCACCTTGTTACCAGATTTTTCACCACCTTCTTCCATTATCTTGTCACCAGATTCTTCCACCAAATTTTCACTAGAGATAATATCATCACTCTTGTTTGGACTCTCAATACTCACAGAAGATTTCTTTTTAGACTTGGAGAGAGTGTGCTTTTGTGAGCGTTTGTGAGTCAAGGAACCAGGTTCCTCGTCCACTACATCATCTACAGTGACAACAGGCACTACCTTCTCATGCTTAGCCTTTCCATACTTCACCAATTTCCTCCTCCTTTGACTGACTTGACTTTTCTTAAGAGCGAACTCAAGAGCCTCTTTCTTTTTCAACCTTGTAGTGGGTCTCTTAGGAGTTGGCTCTAGAGTAGTAATTGGTCTACCCCTAGCCCGGATAAAGCTAACAATAGCTATATCATCGAAATCCTAGTCACCATCCCCATTCTCTTCACCAGATACAGATTTCATCTCAGGCACCACCACAGACAGAGGCTCAACAAAAAAATGAGGAGAGGAAGCAGGGTCAATACTGACACGGGGCTCTTGAGAGGACCCTTGAGTTGGATCCGAAGAGTAGGGATCAGGTCCTTTATTAGGTACCCCAGTAGTATTGTCCTGTGCCGATTGTTGAACATGAACAAGCTCTCTACCTTCTACCAAGGTCTTAGGCTCTTCCCCCTGAATCTCAGACCTATCCTCACCTTCTTCTATAATAACCCTTCAGCCGCTATAGATAGCATATTTTCTATTGCATCATTCTCCTGTAACTCCATGGAAAACGCAGGAGAAGGGGGAGTGTTACCTGTGGACTCAAGAATAGGAACTGTCTTTATAGATTCAGCATTCTCAGGACCAACAGTTTGGTCTACATTTGAGCCTTCTTCCATAGGAAGACTAGAGATTTCCTGATTTTCTTATTCGTCAACTGTACCTTTTTCACCCAATTGTTTCGACGAGGTAGGAGGAGAGCTCATAGCCACAAACGTATTAGGAGTCGAGGTTTTGCGGCTCCGATGAGAACCAGAACTCGATTGGGTAGGAGAGGAGACTCAATGTGGTGGTGACTCTATCCTAGGGTTTTGGTTAGTTGTGGTGTTGAGTGAGGAGTCTAACATCAGTGTTTTAACTGGTGAGGACTCAATGGGGGTGTTACTTGGAACACCCGAGGTTTCTTGATTTTCAGTCATGGCGAGAAGTGATGAGTTGAAGAGGAGGGATTGGTAGTTTGAAGAGAGAAAGAAGAAAGAAAATTTTAAAGTTTGATGTGAGGAGTTGTGACAGTGATAGTGCAAGCTTTACCCTTTTTACCAGCATGCACTGCATCAACTGCTTTGTAATCATCATGCGTGTCTACCTGTAACGGTATAGAGATGAGTTAGACTTTGCCAGAAAATACTTTTTAGCTAATTTTACATGTACATTTCTTTCGTAGCCAATCATTGAGGGACCAGGTTCTCAGTTAGGTTTTATCAACCCCAGTGCCAGGCAATTTCTTTCAAAATGTTCTCTGCTCAAGGCTTTGGTGAATATGTTTGTAATCTGATCTTCTGTGCTGCAGAATTTCATATAGATGAGCCCCTTTTCAATATTGTCTCTGAGGAAGTGGTGACGCACATCAATGTGCTTGGTTATCTTATGTTGGACTAGATTTTTTTTCATGTTGGGTGCACTTGTATTGTCGCACAGGAGGGGCACACAGGCAGAGAACACTCCAAAGTCTTTCAACTGTTGTTTGATCTACAACAATTGAGCACAGCAAGAAGCATCTACTACATATTCTGCTTCTGTAGTTGAGAGTGCCACCGAGTTTTACTTCCTTGTACCCCATGAGATTAGACAGGAACCCAGAAAATGTGCCATTCCAGACGTGCTTTTCCTGTCTACCAGATATCCTGCATAATCAGCATCAGCCATACCCAACAAGATCAAAGTTGTCTCCTGAGGGATAGTAGAGAACCAGGTCTTACGTTCCTTTTGAGATATCTCAATATTCTTTTGGAAGCCTTCAGATGAGATTCCTTTAGATTAGATTGAAACCTTGCACAGAGACCCACACTGAACACAACGTCTGGTATGCTTGCAGTGAGATACAAGAGTGGCCATATAATGCCTCTATGCATGGTCTGATTTACAGGGGAACCAGGTTCATCCATGTCTAGACGAATGGCTGTGGAAATAGGAGTGTCAATAACTTCTGATGCTTTCATGTAGAATATTTTTAGCAGATCTTTGATGTACTTCTGCTGACTTATCAGTGTTCCCTTTTGAAATTGCTTCACCTGAAGTCCCAGGAAAAAATTTAATTCTCCCATCATGCTCATCTCAATCTCACTACCCATGAGTTTTACAAATTCTTCACACAGAGAGTCGACTGTGGCTCCAAAGATGATATCATCAACATATACTTGCACAATGAGCAGGTTCCTCCCTCGTTTCATCAGAAAAAGAGTGTTGTCAATTTACCCTCTTGTAAAGCCACTTTCTAGAAGAAATTTTGACAACCTTTCATACCAAGCCCAGGGGCCTGCTTTAGCCCATACAGTGCCTTGCCCAGTTTGAACACGTGCTCAGGATGCTCGTGATTCTCAAATCCAGGTAGTTGCTTGACATAAACTTTTTCTTTTAGGAAGCCATTCAGAAATGTACTTTTGACATCCATTTGGAACAATGTAAACTCCATATGATATGCAAAGGCAATAAGAATTCTGATAGCTTCCATTCGAGCAACTGGAGCAAAAGTTTCATCATAGTCAATCCCTTCTTCCTTATTGTAGCCTTGAACTACAAGCCTTGCCTTGTTTCTTGTTGTATTTCCAAACTCATCAAGTTTGTTCCTGAATACCCACCTGGTTCCTATAATTGTTTGATTTGCAGGTCGAGGAACCAGGTGCCATACCGTGTTCCTTTCAAATTGATACATCTCCTCTTGCATGGTTGTGATCCAGTCTGCATCTTTCAATGTTTCTTTGATATTTTTGGGCTCTATTTGAGAAAGAAAGGCTGAGAAGGCAAGTGAGTTTCTAGATTTTGACTTGGTTTGAATTCCCGAGTCAAGAGGAGTGATTATATCGTCAAGAGGGTGTGAACTTTTGTGCTTCCAATTTGGTACCTGAGCCTCATTGGTAGAAGACCCAGTATGTCTAACTGAGGTTCTTGGCCGCTTTTTATTTCTGCAAGTGGAGTACCTTGGACTGCGTCGATAACTCTATTTTCAGCTTCAATTGTTGTGATTGTGAGACCAGGTTCTTATCCAATAGATGGAGATGTAGTTGCATCATCTTCACTGGATTCCTTGACATGAATCATCAAGTCTGCCTTTCCATTTGCTATGTCAATGACTTCACCTGGAATAGATAAAGGTTCTTCATCTTGATCATCATGTCTGTCCTTCTCACATGAGAGGTAAGATTCATCAAAGATCACATGTATGCTCTCCTCAACACATTGAGTTCTTTTGTTGTATACTTTGTAAGCTTTGCTTTGGGACGAGTATCCCAGAAAGAATCCTTCATCACTTTTGGCATCAAATTTTCCAAGCGCTTCCTTGCCATTGTTGAGAACAAAATATTTGCAGCCGAATGTCCTCAAATACGTCAGCTTAGGCTTTCTTCCATTCATCAACTCATAAGGTGTTTTGTTTAGAAGGGACCTGATCATGCACCTGTTTATCAAGTAGCATGCAATGTTGACTGCTTCTGCCCAAAAAAACTTTCCAATGCCACTGTCAATTAGCATTGTCCTTGCCATATCTTCAAGAGTCATGTTCTTCCTCTCTACAACACCATTTTGTTGTGGTGTTCTTGGAGCTGAGAAATTATGAGTAATGCCATTTTCGACATAGAATTCATCGAATTTGGCATTATCAAATTCTGTCCCATGGTCAAATCTGATGCAAGCTACATTACTTCCCATCTTCACTTGGATCTTCTTGACAAAAGTAATAAATACTTGGAAGGTTTCATCCTTGGTTCTGAATAATAGGGTCTAACTGAATCTGGAGTAGTCGTCCATTATCATAAGGATATATCTTTTTCCTCCTCTGCTTGGCACCCTCATAGGTCCACAAAGACCCATATGAATAAGATTAAGTGGCCTTGAGGTGCTAACTTCCTTTTTGGGCTTGAATGAGGATCTGGCATGCTTTTCTTTTGCACACACATCACACACCTTGCGTTCCTTGAAGCTTGACTTGGGCAGACCACGAACCAGGTCCTTCTGGACTAGTTTGTTCAGTAGTGAAAAGCTTGCATGCCCCAGCCTTCTGTGCCATAATTCGTCATCATCATCAACAACTCTTAGACAGCTGAGATCACCACTCTGCAAGGACTCAAAATCAGCAACATAGATGTTCTTGTATCTCTTGGCCACTAACACCACTTCACCAGTCACAAGATTTGTGACTGTGCATATTTTTGACAAAAATTCCACCTTGTTTCCCTTGTCACATATCTGAGAGACACTCAACAGGTTGTACTTCATACCATTGACATAGTACACATTTTCAATGGAGTGAGAAAGTGACTTGCCAATCCTTCCAACTCCTAGAATGTATCCCTTTTTGCCATTTTCAAAGGATACACTCCCTCCTTGCAGGGCCTTCAGTGAAAGGAAATCGATTGTGTTTCCAGTCATGTGCTTTGAGCAGCCACTATCCATGTACCATTGTTGGCTGCTCTCCTTTGCTGCTCCCTGCACAAGGAAATCAAGGGTTAGATTAGGAACCCAAACAAGTTTGGGTCCCCTGTAGTAAGGAAAAGGGTGAATGAGAGTTCTTTTAGTCTAGGCAGGCATCATGCGTTTTCTATATGAGAGACCAGGTGCTCTAGCAGTAGTTACTTTCTTAGCAAAAACTTTATTTTTATGTTGAGATTGAACCCTAGTCTTGCAGTTTTCCTTAAGGTGCCCATTGTTACCACAGTGAGTACATAGTCAATTATCGGGTATAGTAACATACTTGCTATGAGGGTTGTAGGGAGTCTTTTCCCTTCGAAACCCAATTCCCTGCCTGTTTCACCCATTGTTTATGTACATGGCAGTGATAGCATCAGAGGACCAGGTCCATTTGAGTGATTTTTCAAGATCACTCTTGACTCTTCCTAGTTCTTCCTGAAGTTGTTTGTTCTTTTCAAGTTCAATACACAGTCTAGACTTCACTGTCTTCATCTTGTCTTCAAGCCTAAGATGTGTTTCATTAGAAACTTCCTTACCTTTGTGAAGAGTCTCATGCCTACCCTCTCCTTTCAGTTCCTTAATTGTGTCATTCAAATCAACTACTACTGCTAGTAGATCATCCCTCTCAAGCTTAGTGTTAGCAACTCTTTTGGTAAAGACATCTTTTTCTTTTTCAACACTCTCAATGGTTTCCTTCAAATCAACCACCACTACTACTAGATCATCTCTCTCAAGTTCTAAGTTAGCAACTCTTTTGGTCAAGACAGTTTTTTCTTCTTTCAAACTCTCAATAGTTTCTTTCAAATATAACGCAACGACTACTAGGTCATCTCTAGATTGTTCTGCTATTTTTATCATTTATAAGACTGTGGTATGCATTTATTAAAACATTTGCCAAAGACATGAGTTTTTTAGGAGAATAAGATTTCAAATTTCTGTGAACATCCAAAAAATTTACCTCATCATCGTCGTCGTCATCTTCATCCTCATCAGACTGAGCCATCAAGGCAAAAACAGAGTCATACTCAGTTGCTTCACTTTTTACTGTCATTATTGAACTGTCACCATGATGATTATCTTCTTCAGATTCGCTGGAGGAGGAGCTTGCTTCACAACATTGTCAGCGGCATTTTTTCTCTTGAAGCGTTTATCAGGAATCGGGTTCCTCTTGGCTGCTTTGTCCGTGTTGTGCTTGAATTGATCTTGCTTTAGAAGGGGACAATCCTTGAGGAAGTATCCTGGCTTGCCACATTTATGACATAGGTCATAATTTTTTGGCTTGCTAGAACTGCCCCTTTTTGGAATGCCTCCATTTCTGCGAACCATTTTCTGAAATCTTCTTGTCAAGTAAGCCATATAACCATCCTCCACTTGAATCATTGTTTTCTGTCTTGAGGACATGGTTCTTCTCTCTTTTGGGCTCTCTTCTTTCATTGTCCTTCTTTTTCTTCATTTCATACGTTTTCAGATTGCCAACAAGTTCATCAATGGTCAACTTCTGCAAGTCCTTTGCCTCTGTGATAGCATTCACTTTGTTTTCCCAGGAACTGGGTAGTACACTAAGTATTTTCCTGACAAGTTTGTTTCTTAGAATAATTTCTCCAAGAGAGTGAAGCAAAGGGTCCATCACACATGACGTACCAGAGCTCGGAATCTTCAACCATGATGAAGTCGTGCATCCTGGTCTTCCACCATCCATAATACTGGCCATTGAACCTTGGTGGCATGTAGGTAGACTGACCTTCTTCAAATTTTGGTGGAGCAGCCATGAGGATACTTTCTAGGTGTTAGCCTGATAGAAAGAACCAGCTCTGATACCAATTGATAGAATTTGAGGTTCTACCAAACTATATAGAGAACCAAGTTTTCTATTAGTTTCCACATATTACGCACACACAGCAGTAAGTAAATGACACTGAGAGTTTTTACGTGAAAAATTCCCAGCTCACGGGATTAAAAACCACGACCTACCCTTGTAGGATTTCAACTTCACTAACTTGTAACAATCTTATTACAAGCCACTTTGTAATACCTCTTATTACAAAGACTTTACAACTCGACTAACTCTAGCCAAGCCACAAACGCAAGGGCTTATGATTTACAAAGGGTTTCCTACACAATGCTTCTAAGTAAGCTAAGTAGGAATTACAAGTAAGAACTTTGATAAAGGTACAACTCAACTAAGGACATATAATAACTTGATATGGGGAACTGGTCTGTAGCAGTGTTGTTCTTTGTTCTTGATGCACTTGAGAATCATTTTCTGGATGATCAATCACTGTGGGAGTGCTTGAGTGAATTCTCTAAGTGTTTTTTAATGTTTTGTCTTTGGTTTAATGTTAATATAATATTGATTATCACTTGAATGATGTAAGCAACTTGGGTACAAGATCCTTCCCAATGGAGTTGACTGTTGCACTGTGCTGTACTGTTGCGTGTGCAGGTAGCCACTTTCCAGCTGTTGGAGGGTTGACTAGTACGATCACCAGGGGAACTGATGTCCATCTGTTCCCCTTATTGATTCTTTAGCTTCTGAAAGACTGACGAACCTCTCAAGCTTAAGTCTGGTTATTTCCACATGCTTGACATTGTGTATCAGGTTTCTTATCTGGTTCTTGACATTAAGTTTGTTAGATCATCAAAACATAAAACAAGGTACTTATAACCTATCATTTAGACTTAACATTGTTGAACGGAAAATAAATTTTAAAGTCCATAAATGTAGTAACTCAAACAAAGTTCAAATCAATACCAATGCTAACAAAAGAAATTCAATTCAATACTAGGAATGATGATAGTGTTGGATAATTATTTTAGTTTTACATTGGTTTATAATGAAAATGCATAACTTATTTTATCTTTTTCTTTAGTGCTTAATTATGTAATTAATATTAGTACTTATTAGCTATACTTATTTTAGCATGACCTATATAGTATTTTTAGATTATGTTAATATTCATTATGGCTTACTAATTAGCAATATTTTATTTTATGTAATTTTATTATTTTATCTTTGTTATTGAATATTTTAGTATAATGTTATGACTTATCTCATATTATTGTGTTAGTTTCTTGAAAAATACATTACATAGTTGTACTTTACTAGGACTTACGAAATATTTGGGTCACAAGTTACATATTTTATGCTATAAAGACTTAACCGAAAAAATTCGAGAAAAATCGAGATTGAAAAACTCGACTTTGTTGGTTTGGTTTGGTTTATAAATTTAAAAATCCGACACCATTGGTTTGGTTTGATAATTGAAAAATTCGAACTAACCCGACATATGTACACTCCTAGTTAAACCAATCGTGAAAACTAAATAACAGCAAGGAAACTCCACTACTCCAGGGACTATTATAATACCTTTACTTAAATTCAGCACGGTCGACTCTTAGAAGGTACCTTTAATTGGTATATAGTGTGCATACGTGTGGATTACATTTAAAATCCCTGGATATTAACTTAGTGGCTTATAACCATTTAGTTCGTTCAATTATATGAGATTGTAAATAGACTAGCTTGTTAACACAAAATTTAAGACAATTGTTTTTTTAATAAAGAAAAATTAGTAGGGCGGGACAGGGCGGGTGGACGAGGTGGGTGAATGCTGATGAAAATTAGTAGGGCGGGCAGGCGACTTAAAATTTTGCGGGTAAGACAAAAACCTGCACCACACTGCTTGCCATCCCTAGGCGCGACTAGCATTAACAGACTGGTCAGATACATCCTAAAAGGCCTCAAAATGACACAACATACAAGATTATCTTCAAGGAGGCAATGCTCCCAATTTTTTGAAATGCTATAATTCTTCCGGAGGAGGCCCCTATATCTTAGTATTGCATCCTTGAAAAATGAAATAGTTCTCTCAACCTTTTTTTTTTTTTGGGAAATAAAATATTTTATTACCAAAGGCAGTAAGTACAAATAACAAGTCTATGGATGGGTTCTCTCTCCAACAAAAAAAAAAAGAATACAGGCCACTCCTAGCAACTACAACAACCAATCTTCCCTAATTACTCTCCACAGGCTAAGCTATTAAGGATAAAAATTCAGCTTATCGAATTCCTTAATTAGTCTGCTCCTTTGTGATCCTCGGTAGAATACTTCTTGGATGATTCTTCTAACAATGCTCCTATGGCCAGTATGCTTAGCCTGAAAGACCCAGTGATTTCTTTCAATCCATAGATGGTATACACATGCTGTCAAGGTCATTCTATAGAGTTCAGCACCCGGACTTCTTCCATTGGCATGGATTTCTGCCTACTTCAGTTCTTCTGGCCAACTCATATTTTTTCTCGCAATTTGTTGCCATTGCAGCAAACTATTCCAAACCTGTGCAAAAACTTCACATTGGAAAAATATGTGGGATATACTTTCTGTCTGAGAAGCACATAATGGACATATCTGATTGTCAACAATTCTCCAGTTCATCAATCTATCTTTTGTGGGCAATATCCCATGAGCTGCTAGTCTGAAGATAAACATCCATTTGGGAGATCCATAGTTGTTACAAACCATTTTCCTCCACTGAACTTTTGAAAAGTCACTTCTCATCATTAGATACATCTTCTTGATTGAGAAGGTTGTCATGCTTTTTAAGTCTTCTTCCACGATCCCAGCTAGCTGGACATAACTTTGCATCTTTACAATTCTTTGCACTACCCATGAAGCTTGTTTAGGTATTGCACCCCAAATTTGTCCACCCTTGATGTAATAGTTGTGAACCCACTTAACCCAGAGTTTATCCTTTTTACAACATAGGTTCCATAATAGCTTGTTAATCGCTGCTCTGTTCCATATAGCTATATCTAGGATATTAAGTCCACCAGCACTAGCAGGATAACATACTTTCTCCCAAGCAAGTAATGCTCTCTTTGTCAATTCCACTCCTCCGGTCCAAAGAAATCTTCTATATGTAGCTTCGATCACCTTTATCATTTTAGCAGGCAGAACAAAAATCTGTGACCAGTAAATCTGAATGGAGACAACAACATTTTTTATCAACTGAACCCTTCCTACATAGGAAAGGAACTTTGTTGTCCAGTTTATAATCCTTCCTAGCATTTTTGCAATTAAAGGTTGGCATTAGTTGATTGACAGTATTTTTGTACTGAGTGGTACACCCAAATATCTGAATGTTATCTCCCTTTTACTGAACCCAATCATCTCCATTATAGCCCTTCGTGTCTCCTCTCTCACCCCTCCAAAGTAGATAAAGCTTTTCTCTTTATTTGCTATCAAACCTGATACCTGAGAAAACTCCTGGAAGAAGTCATAAAGCATCTGAACAGATATTAAATCACCCCTACAGAATAATAGTAGGTCATCAACAAAGCCTAATTGTATCAAATTCATTTTCTGGAATCTGGGATGATAATTGAATTTTGGTTGTTCACTCAGTCCTTTCAACATTCTGGAAAAGTAGTCCATAGCAAGAACAAAAAGGAAGGGGGATATAGGATCCCCTTGCCTCAATCCTCTTTTAGCTGCCAATCGCTCCGTAGGCCATCCATTGATGCCAATAGAGTATGAAACTGACCTTATGCATTCCATGACCCACTATATGAACAAATTAGGAAAGTTCATATGTATCAGTACTTGTTGGATAAACTTCCATTCCAGTGAATCATATGCTTTTGCATGTCCACTTTTAGCATACATCTTGGAGAGATCATTTTTCTTCCATATCCTTTTACTAGTTCGCGACTTAAGATAATGTTATCACTTATCATTCTCTCGGGCACAAAAGTTGATTGGCTATAATCTATGAGGTCATCCATCACGCTTTTACAATCTGGTGGTTAGGATCTTGGAGATCAATTTATAAAGTACAGAACAACATGAAATGGGCCTAATTCCTTTAGTGAAGAAGGATTCTTCACTTTAGGAATTAAGGTCACCGAGGTGCAGTTGACAGGTCTGTACATAGTTGAGGTTTCGAACAAATACATTACAACAGTATTAACCTCTTCTTCAATGATTGACCAGGCTTTTTAAAAAAATAGGGCATTGAAACCATCCCCTCCCGGGGCTTTCATATCATCTATACTCTAAAGTGCATGATATATTTCTTCTTGTGTCACTGCGCAATTAAAGCTAGTTGTTGACTTATGTTTAGTACATGGCCTCTTTTGCATATGTCTGGCTTGATCGCAGGCATTTGTAAGGTAACGGTCCTAAGTAATTTTTTATAGAAACCAAGGATTTCCTCTTTAACCTCATCTTTAGTTTGAATCCAATCTCCAGCATAGTTCTTCAGCTTCTTGATTTGATTGCGAGCAGTCCTATTTTTAATGCTAGCATAGAAAAAAGTTGTATTTGCATCCCCTAGTCGTAACCATTGTATTCTTTATTTATGCCTATATATGCTTTCTTTGACCTTTGACCATTGACCATTTCTCCAGTTCTTTCTTCAAATTTCCCTCTGTGTCAAATAAAGTTGCATCATGTTTGTAGTCTCGCATCTGCTCCTGTAGCTCTACTAGAGCCCTTTTAGTGTCCTTCATCCTGGTTCCCACACTTGAGAATTATTTATTGTTAAGTGTTTTCATTTCATTCTTGATATTTTTCAATTTCAACGACACTCTTTTTATAGAATTTTCCATAACTGGTTTCTTCCAACCTGTTTCTACTTTTGCCAAGAAATCGTGATGGTCTGCCAGGTGATTTAAGAACTCAAATGGTCTAGGTCTGTTATTAACTGTTTCAGCAAAATCAACACATAAAAGAGAGTGATCAGAGAAATGAGGATCTAGTATCTGCACCTCTATATGATCCATATGGATCATCCATTCTGCATTCCCAATTGCCCAATCAATTCTACTGAAGATGTGACTATTTGTCCATGTGAAATTCCTACCAACTATTTTCAACTCACCCATTCCAGTGTCAACAATAAAGTCATTAAAGTCTATGGCTTCTGCTTCTGTCACTACATTACCATTGACTATATCATCAGGTCTCAGGATTGTATTAAAATCACCCATGAACAGCCAAGGATCCTGGATTCCATTAGTGATACCTCTCAGATGCGACCATAAACTTCTTCTATCTTCCACTGTATGTTGCCCGTAGATAGCAGAGAAATAGAATTCAACAGGCATATTTAAACTTTTCACTGCTCCATGTATAATGATCAGTCATAGATATCAACTTGAAATCTAATTTATTAGGATTCCACATTACCCATATCCTCCCTCTAGATCTATAGTTATAATTTGCATGACAGGCCCAACTTGTTCCAATTTTTTCAATAATACTTTTAGCATTCTGTTCCTTCGCCCTATTTTCCAGCACAACTATCAAACTAATTTTATTCTCTATAATAAAGGACTTTAATTCCTTCTGTTTGTACAACTTATTCATCCCCCTCACATTCCAAGTAATGAGCTTTATTTGGATATTGAAGTGATAGACGTACTCCCCCCTCCCCCCCCTTCCCCAATCCACCTTTTGTCTACATTGACCCCTCTCATGTATTGTACTTGCTTGATTTTGTGTTGTATCTTGGATCAACAGTGGACTGAATCCATTACCAGTCTCAAAGCTAGTACCAGACTTAGGGCAAGTACCATTATTTGCAACAGATTTGCTTCTAACACTCAGCCAAGTATTCTCCTGTGATTTCTGATTTTGCACCTTTGAAATAGGTGTTAGTTTTCCCATCTTAGATACTTCCTTGTTCTGAGTCTCCTGGCCATCATTTGATGTTTGCGCCTACACAACCTTACAAGAAATATTTTTGCTTCCCTTATTTGTATCCATTTGTTCTCTCCCCTGTAGTGTTTGATTTTGCACTTCATTCACATTTATCATGTTATCACTGTTAGTTGTATCCTTTAGCTCACCCTCCTTTTCAGTATGTATGACAAGGCCAGTCCCTTGTTTAGCTTTCCATTCCATTACTTATTTCTTTGGTATCACCTTCTTCACAGGCTTTTCTTTATGCTTCTGCTTATGCTCAGGGATTTGGCTTTCATAAGAATTATTGCAATCATGACCCACCTAAAGGCAAACCTCATAATAATCTGGCACCCAATCATACCAAACTTGTTGTTCAAATATTCTTCCAGTTGGATCCTGGACTTTTATCATCTGTGGTAGAGGGACAGTCACATCTATCTCGATCAGGACCCTGGCAAAAGAGATCCTTTCTACCTTAGTCGTGAACTCATCAGCATAAATCGAATTTCCCAGTACACTACTAATCCTGCTAAGTGTTTCCAATTCCCAACAGTTTAGAGGCAACTTTGGGAATTGCACCCATAATGGTACCATTCTTAAGACCTCCTCATCGAAATTAAAGTTTGCTTCCCATGGTTTAATTATAATCCGCTTGTTATTTATTGTATGGGGGCCTGAATATATGACTTCATCTCTGTCTTCTAGGGTATTAAATTTCACAAAAAAATATCCATCATTATACAAATAGATCTTCGGTTTAGCAGTA
Organism: Nicotiana otophora; assembly: GCA_000715115.1. Classification (NCBI taxonomy): domain Eukaryota; kingdom Viridiplantae; phylum Streptophyta; class Magnoliopsida; order Solanales; family Solanaceae; genus Nicotiana; species Nicotiana otophora. Next base: position 66,554 of record AWOL01S0027672.1, on the reverse strand, counting down.
AAATTCCAGTGGTTACCTATGTATCGCTCCAGTGCTCCTATGGATGGTGTTGCACCCACCACATATAAGATCGCTGCCTGCTTCCACTTTGCTGTTCATTATCCAATTTTGCTTGATTTAGCTGCGCAATTTTCTCACCCTCATTTATCACCGAAGGAATGTATGATAAGCTTATACCCCGTGTTGCCAGCCTATTCCCCGCAAACAGGTTTACCCACTTCATATCCTTTGTAGTTTGCTGTTTCACTTGAGGTTCAATTGTCATTTTACTTAGGTCCTGAGCAGTCACATGTTTCGTCGCACTAGTACTCTGAGTGTTAATCACCATACCAGCAATAGAATTACGCTGCTTGTTCCTTGTCGACCCCATGTTTTGGTTTGGTATAGCCGCAACAATTTTCAGATTTCCCTCACTACCACTAGCTTCCTGATTACTCCCAGATGGGGCCGTTTGAGTAGATACCACAGATTTCATATTCTCTACAGTTGAATTGACAGGTGTAGGCATGGTTTTTAGCTCGGTTCGGTGATTAAGAGCTTCCGGTGAAGAAGTCCTAACCATCTCTCCTTTGTCGATGATTTCTCTGATCTCTATTGATTTTGTTAGTGGTCGTCGATTAGCTTTCACTACCTTCCTCTCAGATAGTTGAATCTTATTTTGGTTCTTTTTTGGCCGTTTCCCGGCCATGCCGACGAGGGCGCATGTTAGCAGAGCACACGCTACCGTGCACCTTGAGAGAGAAATATTGTCTCCAACCTTATTGTTATTATTTTTCTTGATAATGTTACTGTTGTCCGAATTGGCTACCACACACATTGATTATTCCACCAATTACCTATTATCTCCCACTAACACATGTATCACATAACTTTATATTGACAAGGGAAAAACAAGCATTGCAATAAATAGGTGGTCCTAGTTCATTAACTGCTAGATCACGAGTCCGGAACCAAAATGTGGCCTTTTTTTTTTACTCAAACGATCGAAATGCGTGGAAAAAAAACTTAGTGACCAAAATACATATAGCGCACTTTAAAATGGCGCTATATGTATAAAGCCTTTTATACACATGGCGCAGGAAAAGCAGATAAATAGAATTTAATGTACCAAAAGAAGAGCAGACTGCTGGGTGGTGTAATGGTTAAAGGCTAGATAATAAGTTGGTTTTGTCCTTTGAGATCCAAGTTTCGATTCCCTCTAGCAACATTATTTTGTTTTCCTATTTCTTTTTCATTTTTTATTTCTTTTCATTATTTGGTTTAAGTATTTAGATAATATAAATACTTTAATATTTATAATTACTTTTCAATGTAATTAAAATAATTTAATATTTATTAAAAAATTATAATTTTTTAATTCATTTAAAGTAAAAAAAAAAAAGAGAGAAGCCTTTTATTATTTCGTTAAAAAATCTACCGACATTTTTAATAGTTGTTATTTTGTATTATATGTAAAACAAAATTATTTTTAGTATTGTTTATACAAAAAATATATATAGTTTAATCTACTGCTTGAATTTTTTTATTTTTTGATATCTTTCTTTTTAAAGTTAGTTATTAAAATTTTAGTTATAAATCTTATAATTTTCTTAATATTAAATATAAATTATTATAACTATTTAATATTTAAAAATATAATCGAAGAATTATTATTATCTAAGTAATGGATTGTGATTTTCATGTTCTTATCAAGATATGTAATTAAATGATTGTTCATAAACTAAATGGTTATAATACAGATTAGTTTATGAAAATTTAGTATAGAAAAATTAATTAAACGATTTTTCATAAATTAATTGGTTATATTTAGTTTAGTTTAGGATAATTCTTATTAGAAAAAAATTAATCTATGAGCAACCATTTAATTAATTTTCCTAATAGGAATATAAGAATTATATTCTATTACTTGGCCAATAATAATCCTAATGGATTATAAGAACAACCATATTCTTATTTAAAACTTTTAAATGGATAATACAATTACAATAGCCAAGGAATAAAAGGAGAAATAAAAAATACATTTTAGGAAAAATATAAAATATATAATTAGAATTTTGATTAATAACTAAAATTTGAATAACTAAATTTAAAAAGAAAGATATCAAAAAATAAAAAAATTCAAGCAATAGATTAAACTATATATATTTTTTGTATCAAAAAATACAAAAAATAATTTTGTTTTACGTATAATACAAAATAACAAGTATTAAAAATATCGGTAGATTTTTTAACGAAATAATAAAAGGCTTCTCTTTTTCTTTTTTTACTTTAAATGAATTAAAAAATCATAATTTTTTAATAAATATTAAATTATTTTAATTACATTGAAAAATAATTATAAATATTAAAGTATTTATATTATCTAAATACTTAAACTAAATAATGAAAAGAAATGACAAATGAAAAAGAAATAGGAAAGCAAAATAATGTTGCTTGAGGGAATTGAACCTTGACCTCAAAGACAAAACCAACTTATTACCTAGCCTCTAACCATTGCACCACCTAGTTGTCTACTCTTCTTTTGGTACATTAAATTCTATTTAGCTGGTTTTCCTGTGCCATGTGTATAAAAAGATTTATACATATAGCGCCCTTTTAAAGGCCCTATATATATTTCGGTCACTAAATTTTTTTTCCACGCATTTCGGTCGTTTGAGTCGAAAAAACAACATTTTGGTTCCGGACTCCTAGATCACACCCTTCACCCTAAGTCTGGCTGTTGTATTTGTATATGCCTCATCGCATGTAAAGATTTGTCTTCTTGATTTTTATGTCAATTGATCCATCTCCTTACATCGTCTAATTATTTGACAATTTGGAAATCCTCTCTGTTGCTGGGAAGGACGTATGCTAGTAAATATCAGCTCCCAACTATGGTGAAAAGCATAAACTAACACAAAGTTGAGAAAACTACTGGATGCTTGACAACAGGGGCTAAAGAAACATCACCCCCTCTTTTTGATAAATCAAAGCGCTTCTGATTTGGACATTCCTGGCTACAAGAAGTAAGATTAGTATACTTGCAGCGAGGTACCAGTGGAAGAACTTCACCCAGTCAAAAGTATTGCTATAGCGAAGCTCTCTGTCTTAAGAGTTCTGCCCATTCATTCAATAAGTTCGGCACATTTCCCCGCTGTTTATGTTCCCAATTATCAGTGTGTTTGAGTATATGAATTGAATGATAATATTTGTGGTGAATCTTATCGGTGGTTGATTTGTCTATCTGCAAGAACGATTATGTCAAGTTTCGACTTTCAAGTGAATTTGTATAAGTTGTTGGTAAGAACGACGCCTCTCTCTTGACTCGGGTTTTACGACGAAAAGAATTAGCATCTAGACGAGTTTCGAATTGTAAGTTCCCTCGGATCTCAACTCTTTACTATTTTAAGACGACAAACAGACAAGATTGCGTGGTGGTCCACGCAGCATTTCTTTCTCTTAATTTATATTGGCAGCTTTTATCCCCATTGATGTAATACTCTCTTTTTTTCTCCGAGTGATGTAATACTCTATTCATCTTATAAAGTTCTAAAATGGTTATCAGATCACATTACTGGTATTATTCTATATGATTTTCACCACTTTTAGAGAATTCAAATTTATTTGATTCTTAAAATTTTAATCTTAAACCAAATTTCCTCTATCAAATGCTTTATAATCCTTTTAGTTAATTGCCACTAACATAATGTGTAAATCAACATGCGAATTAGGATTAAGGGTGCTCTTAAGTCAGGTATATTCTGCATGCCACTTTTATCAAGTGGGAAGGCGGAGTCTCATCTATGCATGCAGTATTCTTTGAAATTGGGAGCTTTCAATACCCAGAATTATGAACGTAGGGCTTCCTCCAGAAGCTTGCGTCAAAAACCAGTTTCATCAATCTTTGAAACTTTTTCTTAAACCAAAAAAGGCTTCATTAAACTTGTTAGAAGAAAAAAAATCTTAGAGGCAAGAAAAGCGCTTCATCCAACTTGGAAGTTTCAAATCAATTTTTTTCTCATATAAAAGCCAACTCACTCTAAATGTCTAATCTAAGTCTAAAAGGGCCGCTTTTCAAAATTTCCCCAAAGAAAAAAGGAACACGGGATCCGTATGCTTAAACTGTGCAACTGCCTTTCTCACTGAATCATGTCCTACCAGTAAGTTCCCCACCTAGCTTCATTCTCTTTGGAGCCGGAGCTTCCAACATCCCCCCAGACCTCCATTGTTTGGACATATCGTGTAGGAAGGGACAAGTGGTGCCATTTAGGCATCCCTTTTGTGTGTTGAAGAAAACGCAATGCTTCTGAAAATTCAGGCAGGCCTGGTTTTGTTTTAGGTTGTTAAACGATTCTGGTCCTTGCGTATTGCCATAAGGATTGATATTTTGTAAGATTTCTTGATCCACATAAGCACGATTTTCTCCATGTTGCTTGATCAGAGATTTGTAGTAATTGATATCCTTGTGTAGAGGGCCAGGACTACTCATTGAGGAGAAAGAGGACGTGTGGCCAGTATTTGATGAATACGACTTTATTTGCAGCTCAGGCTGCATAGCAATAGGAAATTTTGCCCTCGAGGAAACCAGTGAAGGAACTAACTCAGAATTGACGAAGGGCTTCCCTCCTATATTATCAGGTGCTCCATATTCATTAATCAGTTTCTTAATCTTTTCCAAATTTAGGTCTGAAGTGGGGTGAACTAATGGTTTACTCCCTCTAATGTCTGCAGTTCCTACATGAGCAGAGGCCCTTTGTTCATTAACCAATTTACTTTTCATGGATGTTTCAGGTTTAGAGATCGCCAAGGGCACAGATTTTGCCATTGGCTTTGGTCCAGATCCTGCATGGGGAGCTTGGTATTCATTAATGGGCTTGTTAATTACCTTATCAGGTTTTGTCCTAGGCAAGGGAACCAGTAGATCCACTGGCCTAAACATGGCAGCAGTTCCTCTTTGTTCATTAGCATTTCTTACCTCCAGTGACCGAGAGAAGACGGTTGAATCAGCAACAGATTTGCGATTTTCATTACCAGCTATCTGCTTATCCAGAGAATCAGCTGTTGACCTTGGGGTGCTACTAGAAGGAACAATAGGTTTTGAGCCAGATGCAGCACCAGTTTCAGGATTGGTAGCCACGCCGTGTTTGTTCATCAGTTTCTGTATCTGTTCTGGGTTGCTAAGAAGCTTAATCAAGAAGTCAGTATCAATCAGACTACCCTGCTCTTGACTTTTTGCAAGTGCAGCTACAGCTGCGGCTACAGCAACCATCAAATCACCCTCAAAACCATGTGGAATCTTCTCAAGGATAGATTTTTCATTAGCAGGTGGATTTGAACAAGGTTGAGTTTTGCGCGGAGGGACACTCAGATTTTCAGTATTTGATTGATATTGGGGCACACAGATGCCATTAGCAGGTGGCTTTGGAGAAATTTCATTTTTGCACTGAGCTGCGTTCAGGTTCTCAAATGCTGAATGACACTGGGTAGCAGGGTTGTGGTTAGCAAGGGACTTTGCCAAAACTTCAGCATGGTGCTGAGGAATCTTGGGATTTTCACATGTGGATGGAAACTGGGTGACAGGGTTGTGATTAGCAGGTGGCTTAGGAGAAACTTGACGTTGCTCAGTTCTGTTCAGATTTTGACATCTTGAAAGATATGGAGCAGATTGACCACTAACAGGCAGTCTAACACAAAAAGGAGAGTTACTCGGAGGTATCCTGAGATCTTTGGAGGTTGACAAAGCCTGGGGAAACGATTTTCCACTAGCAGGTAGCTTTTGAGTAGTATCTATACTGATAGATGATGATGAACTGTTAGGTAGGCATGGGTCTAGCAATTTGCTGCTGATGTTTTGGGATGGTGTTGAATGGGACGAAACTTCTACAGCTGCTGCTTCTTCGATGGGAATGATTGGAATCACCTGAGTTTGGTTATCATCATAAAATTGGTCCAGATCCGACGAGGTGGAAGGACTATAAGCCAATAGGAGAAACAAGGGATCACAATCAAGTAAATTGGGATAAAAAAAGCTATAAATCTAAGAGAGTCCAAAAACTACATACTTGGGAGGAATTGCAGACCGAGAAGGATAAACCCCCTCAAGCACTCTCTTTTCCCTATGCTTCTGAGCCTCTGCTTCTTTACTTTCTTCACCAGCAACCACACACCAACTCTCATTCAAAGTAAACTACCAATAACAGCATTAAATGGGCTATTACAACACTGCAGAAACCAGGCAAATAAAGGCAACCTCCTATCATAAAAAACTTAGATTACCTTGGGAGGGCACTTCCATTTAGCCAGAGGTATGTAAGGAAGCCTCTCTTTTGATTGCTTCAGACAATGTCTTCCTTCAAATGATGGTCTAAGCGACGGCTTCAACTGAAGATGATGTTGAGATCCCCTACCGACATTTGATGGGCAATCCTCTTGTAGGAAATGTTTTACCTATTGAATGGTAAAATATGCACACTTGCTAAGGAGAACTAGGAATAAACTAAAGCATATCGACGTGCTTGATAAGTAAAACTGAAAGCATGTCAATCTGGCATGTCATGAACAAAATACTACACTTAGAATATCTCCTTGGAAAAAAGAGGGGGAAGGGGGGTTAAAAAGAAATACAGTAACGGCAAAAATCCACTTCTTCATGTTTGCTTTGCCTTCAAAAAGTGGGAAACGATTGTCAATTAACAACTCAAACATTTAGGTGCCGCTATGATGTTCTGCTATGGTCCTCAAAAGCTTAAATAGCAAGGTGCAATCAACGACCAATAAGCATGACTCTTGAAAAGGGATGTACTTTTACCAGTCAGGGCTCGTTTAAAAATAGTCACCATGACATTGACAGATTATAATAGGGATAATCATAAAAGAACTATTTGGTGTACGATGATATGGATCACAGACACCATCACCATTATTTTGGTTAAGCATCATCTGATCATGAAATGCCTTTAATTACAAGAAACTTAAGAATTTTGGTAATTGCACTTTCTTGTATGAGTGACTTGAATAAGTGCTTTTGTTCAGTTTTCCTTTTTTCTGTCCAAATACATTTAATGGCAAGATTCTCAGCAAACTTTTTCATGCTCTTGAGTCTTGAATCTCCGGACTTACGACTGGCCCACTAGTAGAATCTCGACATACTTTTTTGTGCACTTGATTCTCCTAACCTGCCACTAATTTTGTTCTTTGGATCATTTATTTTTAATAATGGTAACAGCTTATATATACAAGTATCAGCACGAAAGGAAGTGCTGCAGCCATATCTCTAGTTCAAAAAGGAAAGCAAAAGTGAGTCCTTGTTCTTCGTACAAGGATACTATAACATCTAAATGTGAGCTTACATCATCTAAAAATCCTCTTTACACCACAAATGAAACAAAAGAATGCAATTCATTTATAACATCTTTGGATCACTACTTTGTCTAATTCATTTATAAGGCTACATATGGTAGCTATCTTTAATTTTCTTTTCACGATTTAGTATAAACGAATTACTGCCCTTTTTGTCTTCTTTCCTCTAATAAGCTCCGTTTCCTTGTCTTAAGAAGAAAAAAAGTTTCTTTCTTTTTTCTTTTGGATATTTAAGTAGCAAAATGATGCTTAAGAAGATTATTTTGCAGATTTATTCCCCGATTTTTTCAGTTGACAAGTAAATAGAGCATAAGTCAATAATTTTCTGATTATTCAACACCAACTTAATCTACTTATATTGCTCTATATAGCTATAAAATTGTTTCAGAAATTTTTGCAAGGAAAAAAATTCACTAACAGTCCGATTACAAAAAATACTTCAATCAAGATGTATAAAACTGGTCATAAATTCCATATTTACCTTGTAGTATGGTCTTATATGGGGAAAATAGAGTTTTAAATTTTTTTCCACAAGATTGACATCAAGATTTTGTTCTTTCCACCAAAGCCATCATCATTTTGATGGGCAAAATCTTACATGGTTCTTCCTTTTATCAAATGTCATGAAGTTCTCCAAACATGGCAAATTAGCAACTAAAACTTTCAAAGTCAGTATAATGACCAAATTGTCATGGAAATGGCATAACTTCTAAGAGTCTTCATCCCGATTTGTTTTCCTTTTTGATTTAGCATGAGTAAGGAGGAGTTTAAACGTTCAATTAAAAGCTAGAAACATGTATGGACATTTGGGCTAAAAATAGATCTTATGCCACTGTAATAACTTTTAGGATAAACATTTCTTAGAAATCCTTTAGGTAATGACATACTGAAAAAATGTGATGAATAGTGTAGAAAGAGTAACATTTCTTAGAAATCCTTTAGTTACCAGTAACGAGGTTAGGGCAATGTACTTGAAACTTTGAGATTATTACATAGCATCCGAGCAGCAGGCTTTTTTTTAAATGTAAATTACCAAATTTTTGGGACTTAAATGGAGAAGACATTATCCACGCGGAGGGAATTAGGCTTTGGAAATCGTGATAAGTATCAATCTCATCAATTTCCTTCATTTATGATATGTTTACAGTTCTTGCAGCTGTAATTCATAAGCAACTCTGCAAGATACAGTTCCAGTTGAAGAATCTTCTCAGTTGATACCAACTTATGAACTTAAACAAGGAATTTGTTAGCGTAATAACATTTATCAAGTTACTTCCCCGTCCTTGCATTACCATTCATTAGGTATCTTGTTGATATCTTCAATAAATATAAGGCCAAGAACAAAATTTATCAAAGTTCTCGGCCAAAATGTAATTCAAAGGACTACCTTGTGGGTTGGGAATTGATATGATTCTAAATGGGGATTTTTTTAATGAATATTGTGAATGATCTGCGTCAAGCTGCATCTTTCTTTTTATATAATATATCCCATTCTAAAGAAACTCTTGGACGAAACAGCACAGACACCTCACATAAATAAACCTGCTCCTCTACCAGTGTTGATCTTATTTCTTATTGTTCATCCACACATGCAGCGAATATGCTGAGGCCTTTGTCAACGAGCATCGTGTATGATCAAGTTTATAAATGAAAAGCTCCTAGTAACTGTTTACCTGAATGATAATATGGACGAGTTCGACATTCATCTTGACGCTTGATGGTACTTCTCTCTCATTTTAAGTTGATTTGAATACATGTAAGTTCCCTTTCATAAGTTCTTTTCTTTATCCGTAAAAGAATATTCTATAGAATAGCAGCACTAAGCATGTGCTGTGGCGTTACAAACAAAAGTATTTACATTCTTTCCTAATTCTGAATATGTGAACCTTATGTTGTCCTTCTTTTAGTCCTGCCACTAGATATTACTTTCTTTATTTCATTCTTCTTTTAGATAAATTTAAGTTACTCTTAACAAGTTAGATACCTGTGTTTTACATTGTTCGATCATATGTAATATAAGAGCTTCGGGCAATTGTTTACCTTAACAATAGCATAAAAAAGTTCAGCCTTTATCTTGAAACCGGATAGTACTTTCTCCCTCTAATTGAATACTGTTGGTCTTTCATCTTGCCACCAGATATTACTCCCTCCGTCCCAATTTACACGACTCTTTTCATTTTGGAACGTCCTAAAGGCTTGAAACCATTTCATTTCTTATACAAATTTCATAAGTTCAAATTCAATAGACTATTCAAATCTATACTTTGATGTGTTGTTTTTCCTTTTAAACTTATTTTCGAACATTAGTACAATATTTCTTCTACTATAACTAATACACTAAGCAAGTTAAATGGACATATTAAAAATTCATGTCCAATCAAATACTATCATATAAAAAAGGATGAATATCAATAAAATCATTTTGACTTGTATAGAAAAATGCATGCTCAATCAAATACTAATGTATGTTTGTAATTACTAGTGCAAAGCAATAAAGACAAATTAACAGCAATAAACCAATATGATAACTAATAGACAGACACACATCAAGAAACCTTATTAACTACATGCTCTGGTGCCATCCAATTATAAAAACACAATGGCACTTAAAATTTGAATTTTAGCAAATACTGATGAAGCTCAATACCTTTCAACCATAAAGATAAACAGCAAAGTCAAAGCTCGAAAGAAAAATCAGTGGCCACTAAGCCTTACGAACCTAACAGCTGAAAACATTACTTCTTGGAGGAAAACCAGAAGTTTCTTTTGTCTACGTCCACTTCAAGGAACCTATAGACACTAATACACAACTCAAATAATCACTCAAGGCCTTTGACTCTCTCCCTCAAAGCTATGTTTCCTTAATTTTTATTTTTATTGGACAACGGTGGTATCTGGGCCAGCTTGTGTACACCTGGATTAATTCCATCGGGTACATGCTACCTCCCAAAAGTTTCAAATTTTATCTCATCCAATTTCTTTACCCTATAGTCCTATCAAAACTCTTAATCTCCTTTTCCAGATTTACAGTCTAGAAAAACCCCACCTAAAACTGATTGCAATATTCTTCTACAATCCTGCCACTCATATATAACATCACTACATCAGGCAGCCAAACTAAAATAAACTAATACAGGTAACACAACGCAGCGAAACTAGTTAGCATCTATAAGGCTACCTTATCAAAAAAAGAAAAGAAAAGAGACTAGCCTGAAATTGACTCAATAAAAATAGACATAAAATTCATGCTCTAGAAGGCTGTGTATGGAGTAATGTGGTGTATACCTGACAAAGATTAGGTCCAGTAGCCCACGAAACCCGGTTTGATTTCTTCAATTCCATGAAATCCCTTTAAATCAGATGGAACTAATTATTAGATTCGAAAACACTCAAATTTCTTTTAGATAAAAAAGAATTGCTTCCGCTTCCAGAATATTAATGCAAGTTATCGCTGCGTCGTGAAAAATGTTGAGAATAAAAGTCGGAAGCTGAGATTAGAGTAATCTACAGAATACGAAAACCCTAGAAAAGAAGTTGAAAGGCGCCACGGGATGCAGTTTTGCTATATGGCTGCTGCTGCTGGAGTCTGGAGAAATCGTTACACGTCTTTTCAGGTTTAGCGCTTACAGCTCATCATCATGTCTTTTTATATTCAAAAAGAAAAGAGTACGTACATTTATTTGGGATTTAGTTCTTTTTCTCTTTGGATTGTGAAACGGACTCCTTTCTTTCCTCTCCTTTACCCACAGGTGGATTTTGTTTGCTATATCAAATAGCTTTAGGAATGTAGTAAATTATTTGTTTTTTATTTTTATTTTTGTTCTATCTTCCTATGTTTATATGTGGTGTCTGATTAATCATCACTTGTATAAGGTAATTCTACTCATCAAGTTTTAGACAAATAAAAATAAACTATACTGTACAATATTACTAGAGTTTGAACGCATTTGTTCCATAGTTATATTCCAGCTTCCTTAAATATTAAGAAATAAATCATAGGGTATAATATTACTAGATTTCATCACTCATTACAAATAGCTGCATGCTTTACACATTCATTTGATGCCCATATACTAATAATAGGTTTAATTGTTTTGTTATGTAAAAGTCTGTTCATAATTCTGATTTATTGTATGAATCGAATTTGTATTTGAAGTCTATAGAGAATAAAGAATAAACAAATTACAACAACAACAACAACAATAACATAAAACCCAGTTTTATCCTATAAATGGGATTTGGGGAGGATAGTGTATATATAAACCTTACCCATACCTCATAGAGATAGATAGGTTGTTTCCGATAGATCCTTGAAAAAAATAAACAAATTAAAAAAAATAGTTAGGTTTCTTTTTTGATAAAACGCGACTCAATTTCACCGAGATATATACCACAAAGTAATGCATTCACATATTAAGTTTGAGGTCATGGGTATCCATTAAGTATTCCATCAAGCAAGGTTAGATCTTCCCAAAGCATGAGTAGGGAGTATTAATTTTACGATAGGCCGTAATTATTCATTTTTTGGGTAGTAATTTGGCTCTTAATCTTTTTCGCTGACGGATTATCATGTAGGGAAATGAAAGTGTAACGTATCTAGCTTGTAGTTGTTCTATTCTTTCCAACTCTGTATACAATCTTCCTGTCTTCTTTATTATATGCATTCACCCAACGATTCTTTCAAAATGTAATTTGGAATGAGAGATGTAAGAACTAAGGCAGATGCATGTGACTCTGAGATTCTATGAATATTTCATTTCCTTTAATGCTTACTAACATGAACATTATTCACAATCATAATAAAAGGAAGATTGCTTGAATTAGCATACTGCTTTTTTAAAATTCATTTAGATGTCACCTCGTGCTTTACAACTTCTTTACTACCCTTGTAATTAATCAATCCTTAAAATTAAAAGAATATTTCGAGAAAAAGAGTTATTCAATTATTCAACCAATATTTATGCTAAATGAATGATAAAAGACTTTTTATGTCACGCTCAAAAACTGAGGAGCGCGACCGGCGCTCAATCGAGTGGACCCGATCGAGCAAGCATGATAGACAGTATCTACCTGACTCACCTATGATCCATAGTGGGCATGCTCTCATTAGTTAGACAGTAGAAAGTTCATACATATATACATTACTAAGTCGTTTTATTTTGTTACATCATTGTTAAGTTTCAAAATACATACATCCTTATGACTGAGCGGAACAAGAGCCCAAAACACAACATGATCTGTTGACCTTTCTAACACCCATATACAACCTACATAGTGTCTACGGAGCCTCTAAAGATACAAAAGAGAGTAAAGATGGTGTCGGCAACAAGGCCCCGACTATACCTCAAAGCACATAAGCAACAAAAGATGCACAACCCCGGAATGAGATGGGGCTCACCAAGTCAGCTGGAAAGAATGAGCACTGCTATCACTGGTCAGTATCCTCCACTATGGAACCACTTGCATCCATTAAAGATGCAGCGCCCCCGGCAAAAGGAGCGTTAGTACATGTCAAATGGTACTAATATGAAAACCAAACATCAATTTAAGAATTCGGAAGTACAGTATGAATATGATGAATCAAGGCGATAATAGAATAGCAAAGATTGCCGTTTAAACCAAAGCAAGCTTATCAAGAGTAGTCATTAACATTTATAGGATTTAAGATGAGATCCTCTGTAACCATTTTCACACAAAGCGGCCCTGCCGCCTCACCCCAATGTATGCGGGTGGAGGTGTAAACATAATACAAAAATCCTACTCAAGCGGCCCTACCACCTCACCCCAATGTATGCGTGTGGAGGTGTAAACACAATACCCATTTTCACACAAAGTGGCCCCGCCGCCTCACCCCAATATATATGCGGGTGGAAGTGCATCAATGGCACTAATACCTACACAAAGCGGCCATGCCGCCTCACTCCAATATATATATATATATGTGGGTGGTGGTGCAACAACAATATCAAAATCATACACAACGAGGCCCTGCCACCTCACCCTAATATATGTGGGTGGAGGTGTAACCCCAATCACAATCTCTACACAATTTGGCAAAATAATTTTTCCACATAAATCACGACTTGGAATCATAACACGTTGATACACAATCCATACTTTGGAACACGTCTTCAATTTATAAAACAATATCATGAGAGCATTTGAAACACGAATTAAACATATATCTTTATCACAAAACTTATTCGGAATACTCAACTTGTAATAAATATCTTGAAACTTATAAGGACATTGGGGTTCCAATTCTTAAAGAAAAATTTAGCTAACATACCTCAATGGAGCTTCCTTAAACTCTAAAATGTTCTGGAATTCATAGCAACTTCAATCTATTTTTAGAAATATAACAAACTGAACAAAAATTAGGAGGAGGATCATGGTTCTAGCTCATTTGAGCATTTTATCAAACACTATGTGTGCATTAAGGTTTCAAGATCCTTTTATGGAGGATTCCATCATTTCCCCAACTCATTCTCTATAATTTTTAGCTCACAACCTTCCCACATTCTTTGATAACACATGCATGTAAGATAACAACCCCCACACCCAATATTTGTCTCTCTATTTAACCCATTTTTGTAAAAATTCGAAATTGAGAGCTAGGACATAGATTCTTACTTTTAGGGTGAAGATTTCCTTTGTTAATCCTCAATGGTTAAGTAAGAATTGATGTATAATAGTTTGAAAGTTGCCCCTCACTCTAGGAACTCTCTTTCTCACTCTAGAATATCAGAAATGTGCTCAAAATGAGCTATGGTACATGTTTTAACGAAATAGGGTCAGGTTTAAAAACTCAAAAAATGAAGTTCCAGAACAAGGTCTGTGATCGCATAATCGATATGCGGACTGCATATCGGCCGCATAATTGGTGTCCAAAACTGGCCAAAAATCTTATTGGGTATGCGGTCACTATGCGGTCCGCAGACCTGCTCTGCGGCCGCATAATGCACCACAGAACGGTTCTGCGGTCGTATAGTGCACTACAGAACCTCCCTCCGAAAAATTCCAAAGCGGGATATGCGACAAGAGTGCGGCCCACTAAGTGGTTACGCAGTCGCATAATGGCCGCGAAATTGACATAAAAAATGGCCCAAAAGACTGTTCCATTATGTGGCAATTCTGCGGTCGGCAAAGTGGTTCTGCGGTCGCAGAATGGACCGAAAAAATGCCTACTTTTGCTCAACATTTTCCTTCAACTCCCCAGCGCACTGTTCAATCCAAAAGGTCCGAACCACAGAATCCGGGTTTTTAGGAAAAAAATTCACGGGACCTTACATCCTCCCCTACTTAAGATCATTCGTCCTCGAATGAGGGTCAAGGTTCACTATTAGCATCTTATGCAACTCAGTTTTCATACAACACACCATCAGCCCGAAATTTGACTAATTCCCTAAATTTTCTGCCACACACCATCAGCCGAAATTTGACTAACTCCTTGAATTTTCAAAAATTTTGCCAGAGTCTCAACTGTAACTAAGCCTATCTACCTGTCAGAGAGCCCGAGAAACACATTCTCAAAACATATATATAATCCAATGATGCAATATAACATAATAACAACCCCTACGGTGGCCCCATAAGCAATATATTACTAGAAACAGATCACTCTTAACATCAACTGTACAGAAGATATATAATTCGTAGAAGGTAACCCTTAGAATTTTTATAGAACACAACTTAATAAATATATGGCTATTCAAACAAATAATGATACTTTTTCTTCATTTCCTCCTCAGCTTCCCAAGTAGCCTCTTCAACCTGTTGGTTTCGTCATAACACTTTCACCGAGACAGTTTCTTTATTTCTCAACTTTCGGACTTGCCGATCAAGAATGGCGACTGGAATTTCTTCATATGACAGTTTTTCATTAACTTCAATGATCTCAACCGGCACAATAGCTGACGGATCTTCAACTACCTTCTTCAACATAGACACATGGAATACCGGGTGCACTAATGACATCTCAGGTGGTAGCTCAAGCTTGTACGCCACCTCACTGATCCTCTGGATGACTTTGTACGGTCCGACATACCTCAGACTCAATTTCCCTTTCTTACCAAATCGCATCACACCTTTCATGGGGGAAATTTTTAAGAATACCCAATCATCTTCTTTGAACTCCAAATCCATACGACGAACATCCGAATAGGACTTTTGAAGAGCAGTCTTCAATCGCTCTTTAATGATCTTAACTTTTTCTATAGCCTGATGCACGAGGTCTGGACCTATCAACTCTGCTTCCCCAATCTCGAGCCACCCAATGGGAGATCTACATCTCTTGCCATATAATGCCTTAAATGGTGCCATTTGAATACTAGCATAAAAGCTGTTGTTATAAGCAAACTCTATGAGTGGCAAATGATCATCTCAGCTACCCTTGAATTCTAGAACACAAGCACGCAACATGTCCTCAAGCGTATGAATAGTCCGCTCTGCTTGCCCGTCGGTCTATGTATGGAAGGCTGTACTAAGATTAACCTGCGTACCCAAACCTTGCTAAAACTTCTTCCAAAAATTTACCGTGAACTGAGCCCCTCGATCGAAAATGATGGAAACTAGAGTCCCATGCAACTTGACTATTTCTTTGATATACAACTGAGCACACTGTTCCGCTGTGTCGGTAGCCTTAACCGGAAAAAAGTGTGCTGATTTCGTGAGTCGATCCACAACCACCCAAATTGAGTCAAACTTGCGTAGAGTGCGCGATAGTCCTACCACAAAGTCCATATTAATTATTTTTCACTTCCACATTGGAATTTCTATGTTCTGTGCCAACCCACCAGGCCGTTGTTGTTCGGCCTTTACTTGCTGACAATTCGGACACTTTGCCACAAAGTCCGCCACATTCCTTTTCATGTCATTCCACCAATAGACTTCCTTGAGATCACGATACATCTTCGTAGACCCTGGGTGCACGGAATACCTAAAAGTGTGAGCCTCGGTCATGATTCTTTCCCGGAGATTATCTACTTTTGGAACACATAGCCTCCCTTGGTACCTTAGTGTACCATCATCCATGCCAAGAGTAAAAGTCATAGTTTTATGTTTTTGAATCCCCTCCTTCAATTGTACCAAAAATATATCGTTGTGTTGCTTCTCTTTGACTTTCACAACAAGCGATGATTCAGCCCTATTTTGTATAATTACCCCTCCTTCATTAGAGTTTGCAAGACGAACTCCCAAACTATCTAATCGATGAACTTCCTTGGCCAGCGGCCTTTGACATGCCTCCAAGTGAGCCAAACTACCCATAGATTTTCGGCTAAGAGCATCCGCCACAACATTGGCTTTTTTCGGGTGATACAGGACATCGATGTCGTAATCTTTGAGTAACTCAAGCCATCTTCTCTGCCTCAGATTCAACTCCTTTTGTTTGAAAATATATTGAAGACTCTTGTGGTCCGTGAATACATCCACATGGACCCCATAAAGGTAATGACGCCAAATTCTCAATGCAAATACCACCGTTGTAAGTTCTAAGCCATGTGTTGGATAATTCTTTTCATGATTCTTGAGTTGCCTAGAAGCATAAGCTATCACCTTGCCCTGTTGCATTAATACACACCCAAGCCCAATTCTTGAAGAATTACAATATACCACAAATCTATTTGCACCCTCTGGTAAGGTCAACACCGGTGCCGTAGTCAATCTCGATTTCAAATCCTGGAAGCTCCTTTCACAAGCATCGGACCATTGGAACTTAACCGCTTTTTGAGTCAATTTAGTCAATGGAGAGGGAAGAGTAGAAAACCGCTCCACACACTTTCTGTAATACCTTACTAAACCTAAGAAACTGCGAATCTCGGTTGGTGTTGTAGGTCTAGGCCAATTCTTCACCGCTGTAATCTTTTGAGGATCAACCTTAATTCCTGCTCTATAGACAACATGTCCCAGGAATGTGACAGATTCGAGCAAAAATTCACATTTTGAAAATTTTGCGTACAATTGGTGCTGATAAAGAGTCTGCAAAACTGCCCTGAGATGTTCGGCATGGTCCTCTCGACCTCGTGAATACAGAAGAATATCGTCAATGAACACTATTACAAAGGAATCAAGAAAAGGCTTGAAAACCCGATTCATAAGATCCATGAAAGCATTTGTTAGCCCAAAAGACATTACCAGGAATTCAAAGTGCCCATACCGGGTCCTAAAAGTTATTTTCGGAATATCTTGCTCCCTGATCTTCAATTGGTGGTACCCGAACCGTAAATAAATTTTGGAGAAGTACCTAGCACCCTGTAACTGATCAAACAAATCATCTATTCTTGGTAACGGGCACTTATTTTGTATTGTGACCTTGTTGAGCTGCCGATAGTCAATACACATTTTCAGTGACCCATCTTTCTTTCTTACAAAAAGGACCGGTGCGCCCCAAGGCGACACACTGGCCAGATAAAACCCTTTTCTAACAAATCTCTCAATTGTTCCTTTAATTCCTTCAATTTTGCCGATGCCATTCTGTAGGGTGGAATAAATATAGGTTGCGTGCCTAGCATCACATCAATCCCAAAATCAATCTCCCTGTCTGGCGGAATCCCAGGGAGCTCATCAGGAAAGACCTCCGAAAATTCACTCAACACTGGCACAGACTCGAGTGTAGGCACCTTAGCATCGGTGTCCGTAACCCGGACAAAATAATAGATACACCCCTTATTAATCATCTTTGTGGCCTTAAGGTAAGAAATAAACCTACCCTCCGGCATCACATTATCCCCATTCCGCTCAACAACTAGCTCATTTAGAAATTTAAACCTCACAGTCCTAGTTTGGCAATCGAGTTTGGCGAAACATGAATAAAGCCAATCCATTCCCATAATTACATCAAAAATCGACCATCCCTAATTCAATGAGATCGGCCATGGTTTCCCGACCACGTACCGTGATAACACAACCCCTATAAACTCGTGCAACCACAATAAACTCGCCAACATGGGTAGATACAGAGAACGGCTCAGGAAGCTGTTCCAGTTCTATCCCAAATTCCATAGCAACATAAGGGGTAACATAGGACAAAGTAGAACCAGGATCAATAAGAGCATATACATCATTAGATTGGATAGTCAGTATACATGTGACAACTTCTGGAGAAACCTCTGAATCTCGACGCCTCCGCATAGCATAAAATCTCTTGGGCCCCCCCGAATTTTGTGCACTACCCCTAGCTGCACCACGCCATGCGGGTGCTGGGGCACCTCGAGCTGGAGGTGTTGTGGATGTAGTAGCTGTAGAATTAGCTGGTTGTGCCGCACCTTTGCCCATATTTCGGCGGGATAAGCGGCAATCCCTCTGAATGTGACCCCGCACACCACACCCATAGCACACATGTAGGTCCATGAAGCAAGACCCAAAGTGCATCCTCCCACACTTAAGGCATGGGAGCCCCGACTGCTAAAACCTTCTGCTAGTGGGGTCCCATGTTGCCCTGACTGGGTCCAAATGATTGTGCACTCATCGAAGACTGGGAGAATGATTGAGATGGTCCTGATGACCCTCCCCTGAATGCCAACCTACCACCACCACCACCGAAAGAACCACCAAAGTTGCCCGCAGACCGGGCCTTGCTGTTACTCTGACTCTCCATTCTATTCTTTAATTTACGGGTTTCTGTGGCTTGAGCAAATGCCACCATATTACCATAGTTCATATCAGAATTCAAGGCAGTTGTAGAGGACTCATTGATAACCAAGGGGTTAAGGCCCTGTACAAACCGGCGCACTCTAGCCTCCATAGTGAGCAATATGTGAATAGTATACTTGAACATGCGCGTAAACTCCATATGATACTCCCACTCATTCATACTACCCTGTTTCAGGCTTTCAAACTCAGCGGCACGGGCTACCTTAGTTTCGGCAGGCAAGAAATGATCCATAAAGGCATCTGTGAACTCACCCCACCTTGCCGGAGGGCTTCCCTCCTCACGGGATTCCTCCCGCAACTCAAACCAAAAATATGCCACCCCTTTCAGGCGGTAGGAGGCCAACTCCACTCTCTCCGTCTCTGTAGCATGCATAACCCGGAGAGTCTTGTGCATCTCATCAATGAAGTCCTGGGGATCCTCCTCGGGATTAGTACCTGTAAACACTGAGGATCTAACTGAAGAAACTTATTCACCCTGGAACTAGCAGATTCCCCTAGCTGACTGGAAGAAGTAGGCCCAACACTCGATCTCTGGGCCTGAGAAACCACTATATGTGCCAACATCTGTATGGCTCCCCTAATATCAACATCAGAAACACCAGAATCGGAAGCTGGAGCTGGAGGTGGAACTGGAATATCAGTTTGAGGAACCGCTGCACCCTCAGTAGGTGCAGGAACTGGCATGGCCTGAACAGGTGTAGTGGAATCAGACAATGTAGTAATCGGGGGTTTATCCTCACCCCTCGGGTGTTCACCCACCTCGCCAAGTAAAGGGTCAACTGCCACTCCTAAGGCGGCATTGGCTCCTTGGCCAGTTCTTGCTCTCTTGTTTGGTTCCATGTACTGAAAGTTAAAGGAATGCACGGATTAGAAGAGGAACAATTTCACAGTCAGTTTCATCGCATGATCCAGAATATCAGAGAAGAGTATTATTCCTAAATGTTCAAGTAGCCGCCAACTTATAGATGTGGTCGACAACACACTAATAAGAAGGACTCTACTAGACACGGCTCCGAGACATCCTAGGATACTTTAAAATCTTAAGATCTGATACCAAGTTTGTCACGTCCCAAAACCGAGGAGCACGACCGACGCTCAATCGAGTGAACCCGGTCGAGCAAGCTTGTTAGACACTATCTAACCAACTCACCTATGATCCAGCGTGGGCATGCTCTCATTAGTTAGACAGTGAAAAGTTCATACATATATACATTACTAAGTCATTTCATTTTGTTACATCATTGTTAAGTTTCAAAATACATACATCCTTATGACTGAGCGGAACAAGAGCCCAAAACACAACATGATCCGTTGACCTTTCTAACACCCATATATAACCCACATAGTGTCTACAGAGCCTCTAAAGATACAAAAGAGAGTAAAGACGGTGTCGGCAACAAGGCCCCGACTATACCTCAAAACACATAAGCAATGGTACATGTTTTAACGAAATAGGGTCGGGTTTAAAAACTCAAAAAATAAAGTTCCAGAACAAGGTCTGTGATCGCATAATCGATATGCGGACCGCATATCGGTCGCATAATTGGTGTCTAAAACTGGCCAAAAATCTGACTGGGTCTGCGGTCACTATGCGGCCCGCAGACCTGTTCTGCTGTCGCATAATGCACCGTAGAACAGTTCTGCGGTCGCATAGTGCACCGCAGAATAGTTCTGTAGTTTCATAGTGCACCGACCTCTCTCCGAAAAATCCCACAGCAAGAAATGCGACAAGAGTGCGGCTCGCGAAGTAGGTATGCGGTCACATAATGGCCGCGAAATGAACATAAAAAATGGCTCAAAAGACTGCTCCACTTTGCGGCCATTCTACGGTCCGCAAAGTGGTTCTGTGTTCGCAGAACGGATCACAGAAATGCCTACTTGTGTCAAACATACTATTATTAACCTCTACGCCTACTTCAGCATCACTAAATCCGAATTTTTAGAAAAGTTTTACGGGGCCTTACATTTTAAACACATAAAAGTTTACAACTTGTTTGGAATGTTGTTACATGTTGTTTCATAATGTATCGTATTGTATTGATTGTACTGTATTGTTTGATGAATACGACGTTTGGATAGATTGTATCATTTGCCATCGTTTCATGAAGTCACGCACCAACAATATGAAGAATAAAGTTGCAACATTACTAAAAAAAAGGATATATAGTAGAATTATTGTGTACTAAAAAAATAGGGTAAAGAATAAAGTATGATTATTTAATACTAATAAAAAAGGGCAAGATGAAAGAAAAAAATAAGGTAACGACGCCACCACACTAACAATTTGTTTGGATGGTTGTTACCCATTGTATCGTATTGTTATCCCAAAACAATATTTGTTTTGATTGTTTCATTAAAATTCATTGTATTGTATTGTTAAATCCATTGTTCCGGAACAATGAAAAGTTTCACTTTTTGAAACAACCGATTTGGTGTGGTGGGATTGTTTCCTAATTTTTTTTCCAATTATGCCCTAAGTTATTACTCCATAATTCTATTTTACTTTTTACCTTTTTTAAAAAAAAAACTTTAACTCCAAATCTCCAATATAACATACTTTGTCTTCGTCCTTTTTTCCAAATTTCCAACCTATAACATACTTTCAGAACTTTTGTCGCTTCCAACTCCAATCTAAAAGGTATAGATCTTGAGGTATAGGTTTTGCCTTCTTTTTGTTTCGTTTTTTCTCCTAATGTGATTTTAACTCTAATTCTTTGCCATTGTTTTGCCAATTCTCGTTCCTTTTTTTATAAGACATATTTGGTGATAAATTAGTAGAAAAAGGTTTTCTTAAATTACTTTTATGCGTAATTCTTGATAAATTTAATATTTAAACAATTGAAGGTATTTTAGTAAACTTATCAGTTACAGTACAGTACGATACAATCAAACCAAACAGCAAAATGTTATTTAACAACAGTGAACAACACAATCTATTCAAATGTTGTATTCATAAAACGATACAATACAATACAATACAATACATTACATTATTAAATGAAGGGTAACAACCATCCAAACAAGTTGTAAATCAATCGTTCCATAAAGTGACACTTTTCGTCGTTACGTAACGACGGACTTACCGATACAATATAATAAAATTTAAATAACAATCAAAATAAATATTATATTTAAAGTAACAATACGATACAATACAGTAAGTAACAACTATCCAAATAAGTAAACGGGTGCTAGAAATCTTATCTATTTTAGTCCTGTCATTTTTTTCTCTTCTGGCGAGAATTCCTGAAAAGGAGCCAGATCTAGATAACAAGCTAGAAAAAAATTTGGGAGCAGGTTCATTGTGATAACTTCATTTTTCATAAAAAGAGAATATATAATTGGATCCATAAGATAAATATTGTTCTATATCCGGTATAAAGTGAATTCTCTGACGGTATTAACGTGAAATAAAAAGCTTCTTATATTTTTCTAGTCTTCGTTCAACCATCTTTTCTAGAGAGAAGTTAATTCTCAAATTATATTTAAAACTATCCTCATTTTTCTAATACGTGTATCGTGGTCACAACTTCTAAGACCACAGCAGTTATATATAGTGCGATATTCAGAATTTCATTTGCCTCATTACAGTCAAACAAATCTCCCCATTTTGTCTCACAACACCTGATCCCAAATTAGAGCAAATTAATGGCAGCTGAAAATGGCAGCACCAGATCCGAATCCACCACCGCCATTGCACCACCACCTCGCAAAATTGCACTGATCACTGGCATCACAGGCCAAGACGGTTCTTACCTCACTGAATTCCTTATTAACAAAAACTACGAAGTTCATGGCCTTATTCGTAGATCTTCCAGTTTCAATACCCAACGCATTAATCACATTTACATCGACCCGCATAACACCTACAAAGCCCGAATGAAGCTCCACTACGCTGATCTTTCCGACGCTAGTTCTCTTCGCCGTTGGCTCGACATTATCCTCCCCGACGAGATTTACAACCTAGCTGCTCAATCCCATGTTGCCGTGTCTTTTGAGATCCCTGATTACACTGCTGACGTGGTAGCTACCGGCGCCCTCCGCCTTCTAGAAGCCGTTCGGTCCCACGTCTCCGCCACTGGTAGGTCCCACGTGAAATATTACCAAGCCGGGTCGTCTGAGATGTTCGGATCTACTCCGCCTCCGCAATCCGAATCCACTCCGTTTCATCCTAGATCCCCTTACGCCGTTTCAAAATGCGCTGCGCATTGGTACACAGTGAATTATCGCGAAGCGTACGGGATATTCGCGTGCAACGGGATTTTATTCAATCACGAGTCGCCACGTCGAGGTGAGAATTTCGTAACAAGGAAAATCACGCGGGCTGTAGGGAGAATTAAAATCGGGTTGCAAAGCAAGGTGTTTTTAGGAAATTTACAAGCGTCGAGGGACTGGGGTTTTGCTGGAGACTACGTAGAAGCAATGTGGATGATGCTGCAGCAAGAGAAGCCAGATGATTACGTTGTGGCGACTGAAGAATCGCATACAGTGGAGGAGTTTTTGGAAGTTGCATTTGGGTACGTTGGATTGAATTGGAAAGAACATGTAGAGATTGACAAGAGGTATTTTAGGCCTTCAGAAGTTGATAATTTGAAGGGAGATGCGAGTAAAGCGAAGAAAGTTTTGGGTTGGAAACCGAAAGTGGAATTTGAGAAATTGGTGAAGATGATGGTAGATGAAGATGTAGAGTTGGCTAAAAGAGAGAAAGTTCTTGTTGATGCTGGCTATATTGATGCTCAACAGCAACCTTGATCACGCGTTATGCTTTTTATCAAATCAAATCATCTACCAAAGAACTAGTTTTGGGTTGTCGGTCCTTTATTGTATTAGATTCGTTAAATATTTTTGGTTTGAGTTTTGCCTTAATTTTATGATATTGTTGTTATTAGATTCATTGTTACGTAATTATGAAAAAGTTCATTATATTCCAATTTGAGGCGATGAGATAATTACTTTTATTTTTTCATTTTATCACTACTTGTTATTTGATTACGGTTTTTTTCTTAATCCTATAATATAGTAAGAGAGATTTGAATATCTTGAGCAGCTCCGCCTTTTTTCCACTCCAGGTACTCATATTCTTCCTGTTTTAAAAATGTTGTTGTCTTGGTTCTATCATACAGTCTTAGAGGACAGCTTTCTAGTTTTTTATTTTTTCGCTTCTGTTAGATATTTAATAAATTTTGCATGGATATTCTTCAGATCTTGTACTTTTTTATTAAATTTGTAGAGCCATTGTAGCTTAATTTATTAAATTTGTTAATATCAGTAGTATTGACACACAGTCTCGCTTTCTGTTGGCAGTAGATTTTTATGACTAACCGTTGTTTTCTTTCATTGTTGATAACTCTACTATCTTGTTGTTTTTATTCTACTTTTATATGACTTTTTGGTATTGTCCTTTCTTGTCTATATTTTCATTAATGGGGATGCTTATGCTTTCCGAGAGTCTATTGGAAACAACCTCTCTATCCTCACAAGGTAGGGGTAAGGTCTGCGTATACACTATCTCTTCAGATCCCACGGTGAGATAATACTAGATATGTTGTTGTTGTATCTCTTCCAAGTACTTCTAAACTGAATGTTCATATACATCAGCTATTTCTCATAATCAAGTGGAAATAAAATTAAAAAGAGACGAAACAATATGAAATTTCCATTGTAGGCTTGTAGTTTAATTAGTATTCTTCTCTCTCTTGCAACTAATTTCCCGACTGCCTTGCTGTGCAATAATTTCTTGACTTTACTAAAGCTACCAGTCACTACTCACTACGCACGAAATACAGTGTGTACACATACAGTGACACATACAGTTGAATTGATTTAGTTAGAATTTGAAAATACCAAGTCAAATCCATAAAAATTTTGGTAGAAGACGAGTACAAATGGTAGTATGTAATATATTTTTGTTTTCTAAAGAAACTTCTTCAATTAGGTGAGGTAAAACTATGTTCTATCCTTCTGCCCCTTAATTCTAAACATTTACATGTTTACTTCATTGAGTGTTTACTACAATGTAGCCTTATCAATGTTACCTGCCTGATAAGCTCCGCAATTTTTTCAGAGATCTTATTTTAGTTTACGAATATTTACAAGGCAAAACTAGATCAGCATACTAATCTATTTAAACTTCTTTTACCGTCCAATTAAATTCTCAAATCCACACAACTCCTGAATGTCCATAGGAAGAGATTTGTCATAATAAAAATAAATAAATAAATACAATAAAACATCAAAACAATGAATCTTAACATTTCAAGTGCCAACTAATGAACAGTCAATACCAGTTGAGAAGTAGATCCACGTGCTTCCAATGCAATTAAATTCCCTGACTATGTTTCCTGTGCAATTAATTTCCTGAGTGTGCTTGAACTACCAGTCAGTTGGACAAAAGATACAATTATGGGTCATGATGCTCAAACAAGTTATGTACACTGGGGACAGAGACATTTTATAAGCTCCAACACAGCATTCACGCTATTTCTTTTCATCTGCTTCAGCTTGCAGAGTACTATGTATGCTACTGCAATTGCTTCCTGTATCAGAGGAAGCTGCTGTAAGTGGTTTGATAGACGATCGAAGTGATTCAGGTCCCTCTGCAGCAATCCTCTTGCACAATGCATCACAATTACTGATTACTTCTGTCAACCTCCCTTTTAACTCCCCAAGTTCAACCTGCAAACCATGTACTGCATGCAATTCAAACATTGAGTTAAAAAACAGTATTCCCTTGCTAGATTAAATACCTGGAATCAGATATCATATGGACAACCATTTAACTTTATTCTAAAGCCCCAGACTATAGTAACCCTAGTGATTCCCTTGGGCATTTCTATTTTCTTCTGCTTTCCGAGATTGGAAATTATATTACCTTCTGATAGATCCAGTTCAAAGAAAATACCTTCTGATAGATGCTGTGAGGTGGTTTTCATTGCAGAAACAGAGTAATTGAAACGTTGAAGCAGCTTAACAGCCAATGCATCTGCAACTTCTATTTTGTTTTCTATTTCTTCCTGCAGCAATTATCCAAAGATCTACTTAAAAAAGATATCCTAGCTCTTCTTTTCACTTGAAGAAGAACTACAAGAAACAACAAAAGCTTGTAAACACTGATGAAGAGCTTCACATGCTAGCATAGGCAGGCTAACACCTTGAACATAGGACTTAATGTAATGAAAAGAGCTTCGATATCCTAGTGTCGAAAAGCCACCACCAAATTGACTATAACTTTTAATTATCTTCAAAGGAAGCACTTCGCAAATGGTATACCATCTGCGTAATACAAGCAATACTACGGGAGGTGGCAAGACAATTCTCAACCAAGGTACAATGGAACAAATAATAATGTAGCTGTGATCAAACATAAAACTTTGCATTATCTTTACCCACCTTTTAAAATCTCAGAGTTGATGATACGCACTTGTTGATTTAAAAGGATATTGTCTATCACAGACCTAGAGGGCTTTTAGTTTTAGTGACCAACTTTGGGAATAAATATGCCCGAAAAGTTGATGAATATCGAGTAATCAGATAGACAAGATTTTGAGGCAGCTGCTCCTTTATTTGTAAATTCTAGAACCAAGTTTTAGAGAACCCAAATCAATCTAATCAGCCACTTCTACATAGTAAACATAATTAGGATGATAGGATCAATAACTGTTTAACAATTCTGAGCATCAATGATGACTATTTGGGTGATAATCCACCCCATCACCAGCCTCGGCTAACAGTAGTTACCTGACCTTAATTTACTTGCAAGAGCACCATACAAAGTTCAGACCACAGCTTTGACTCAAAAGGATACTGATAAGTGATAACTCCTATTCCCGGTTAACAAGAAATGACCCAAAAAGTGACCATGTTTTGAGACTGGAAATTGCACTAAGAATAGATTTTGTTGTGTAATTACATAGTCTAACTCAAACTGACACAAAGGTGCATTTCGTAGACTTGTTCTAGATCCACTTTTTTTAAGGAGGCAACCACTGCCACAACGGTAAATGGCTACTGAACCATTAAGTGACCAGACACACATGATAATAATTGAGCAAACCTGTCTTTTACAGATCTTCTGGGCCTTCTCCTCTTGCCACTGACGATATACAGAGAAGAGCTCAAGTAGAACTTTTGGATCTACACAGCCTACAAGAACAAAGAAAGGAATATCAGTATCTCACTAGCAGGATAAGAGAAAACTTCTAATTATTCCTGATGACAATTGTTGAAAATAAAAAATTATAGTGTAACAGGTATTGAAGAAAGTACTGGTCAAATGCTACCACTGCTGTGACGAATTTTTTTGAATTGTTTCATATTATTTTATTTTAAGCTTCTTTGGTATCTCTTTAGGTGAGGACCATTCACTTTTCTTTTGATAAGTTAGACATACTCACCCTTGTGGGTGTGATTACTTAAGATAACAAAAGTAAATTGATTAGTTTTGTAGCTTTGGATACTACAAGCAAGTTTAGTCATTCAGATTTGCTTAAAGGTGAATCAGACTCATCGAAAAGGAGCTAGTTCGATGAAAAGACATGTATATATGATCTCATTCAGGATCTCCAAAATCTGCAGAGATTCCAATAATGAAAATAATAGGGATCATAAACTGGAGCAGTAAATCTGTGGACACTGCCAGAGATGAGGCTTCAGCCAATAGAACTAAATGGAGTATAGGAATCAGGGAAAATCTGAATTTGATAACAAATTGAATATAGGTGAATCTAAGCCTGATTACCAACTTAGTATTGGGAAGATTGGGAAAATCATATACACAAGAGAAGCAAGCAAGACAAAGTGGCAATAAATCATCTACTATCAACCTTGTTCTAGGAGATGTTGTTCTCTATTTTAACTCAAAGATAGCTCTGTGTCTGCAAAATTTACAGACACCCTTCATTTGATGACGTTATATACAGAAAATCTGTGACTTAAGATGTCGTCATGGGTGCCCAAAGACATCTGGTGATTAACCACTTCATCAGCATGGTCAAACCTGCCGCTCTCATGCTTACCCCACAAGTATAATCAAGAATCAAACTACATAGTATCATGATGAAGGCTCTTGAAGAAATAATTAAGTAAATACGTGTTTAAAGAGCGAAAACCGCAAAAAAGGCGAAAAGGTGCCGGGGGTTCTAAGCGAAAAGCGAAAAGCGAGAAGTGAAGGGCAAACTTTACGGAAAACTAAATAATACCATACATATATGATATTTGGCACTAGAGTAATTAAACTTAAATAAGAAACAAACATTTCAACATCCAATATACAACAACATTGATATTAATCCAACTCTTCAAAGTTGATATCATGTATGAAAATCACAAGTGACTTAAGAAAGTAGCACATAAACTTCCAGGTGTGTCTAAAAGCTTAGCACCCTAACCAAAAGAATCATAGTAGTGAAATGAGGACTATTGCCAAAAGTAATGGACACGGGAAGAGAAAGCACTATATAAGCTAGCACGATTAAGAGAGGAGGGGTAAGACTTGAACCGAATTATGTGTATTAAAGACAATTTTCAGCAAGTTTTGACAAGAGATAGAGAGAATAAAAAGAGAGATGAGAATGTTATTTCGATCAATTGCCTAAGACAAATTATGAGGATACCTTACAGTTGCGACAAATTGAAACCTTGACTAAACTCATAAATTAGGTATTCTAGAGTAAAGGAAGATATGAAAAATCTGAGGATAAAAGGCATGTGGTCCAAATGGTATCACAACATAGTTTTGTAAATGCCTTGAAGAAGTTGGTGTAATATGGCCAACCAAGTTACTCAATGTTATATTAAAACAAAGAGTAGCTTGTTCCGATATATGGCAATAGAGGGAGATATTCAAAGATGTGGAACTGTTGTGTTATTAAAATGAAACTCTGGAAGAGCGCGATAGGCCATAATCTTGGAAACGTTACAAGGGTGAAAACGAATCAATCAGTGTGGCTCTATGCTTAATGTAATATTTGTAGGATGAAATTTAACTGACTCTCTCTACTTCCTTTCTTTTTGTTTCCTTTTTTTCCTTTTATAAAAGCTTGATATATTCTCTTGATTTGTTGTTCATTTGAGGAACTCTAAATTACTTTTTATGTTCGAGTAACACCACCATAGTCCGCTTGCATCACAATGTTTCAAATATTAGCAGGCACAGGGCAATTACCTTTATTCGAAGAGGACGATGGTTTTCTCACCAGAATGTCAGTCAGGCTACTCTCAGCCGGCGGCGATTTCAGTATTGGAGTAGCCTACTCATACACGCAACGAATTTAGATAAATTCACACAGTAAGTGATGGCTTAATAGCTACCAAAACAAATATTCTGAAATTAGCGAAAGAGAGCTTACAATTTTGAGAGATTTTAGCCTCTCCAAAATAGGATCAACGCCTTCTACACGCTCGGAAACTGTAGTGATCTCATCGATTGGCCTCTGCACTCACGAGAAAATTAAAATTAAACAAGGAAAAAAGCGAACAATTTGAACTGAGATTCATAGAATTTGTTGAAGTTGAAAAAGTACCTGTGAGCTGGAGAGAATTGATTCCGATGCACCCATTGATAGGGTACAGCACCTATGTTGAGCAGCGATTAACAACACCTAGAGTTAAAGTGAAATCTTTTCGTCGGACGAACAGAAAAACTGATTTTTTTAACGGCCAAAGCTTCCCCTGTCGTCTGTCTTTTTCTATGCCGAGAGGCCGTTCATAAATGAGCCTGAGATGGGTCAAAATACTCAATTTAGCCACTCTTCTTGGCGCAGGAAACAAAATGATGCCACATGCTGTTATCGATCTGTTTTTCTTTCTCTTTTCTTTTTTCTCTGAAAATGAATTTTTAATTATTTTCGTACGAGCAGTATATGCAATTTTTTCTTTCTTTATTTAATGTGAAGAAATGTAAATTATTCAATCCACGCAAGAATCAATACAAGAAAGATACACCAATTTCACATATAATTATAAGAGACACATTTTTTTTTTTAAGATTACACAAATGAAAAACAAAAGGTTGTAACCAAAGAAATAGGAGTATATTGAATTGAGAGATTAACTGACGTTGTTACTGATGTATATATTTTATTTACCGTTCAACTTGATTTATACCCAAGCGGATTTCAAAGTCCTAGCTAGAGCGAGATAGACTTCATTGCTAACACTAAACCACGAGTTATTACATCTTTTTTATTCATCGCTCCTCCTTTCTATTTGTTCGTACATTGATTTTCTGTAGATGAAGCAATAACTGAGGTTTGTTATGGTTGTAGATAGTAGGCCTATATTAGCTGCAAACGCTCAATGTAACAATGGTAATGCGAGCACAAAATTGGCATAAAATTCTGTCAGGTCATTAATTTGTACTTATTTCCTCCATCAATAAAAATAGTGCCATTTAATTTCATGTACTACTGCTAACACTATACCACAAGCAAATTCTATTTGACGCGGAAGATCATTTTCAAGGAGAGTCAATATGTTGAAAAGATTCATAGAGAATGACTAAACAAGCAGAAAACGTGCAACGATAAATGAATTGTTCGATGCGGGCAAAATGCAACAAATACACCAGCCATTTGTTTGCCGTATTCGCTGTCTAAGCAAAGCAAGCTATTTGTCACCCAAATCACCATATTCATTTAAATATATTTTGATAAAAGCAAATTACATGATATGAGGCCGTTCTGATAAGATGAATTGGAACTCTGAGACAGAGACAGCGCTAAAAAATGTGAATGAATAGCTATTAGCTGTATATCTCCTGCACAGTTTTAAAGTACAATTTCTTTCATCCACAACACTTCCCCAACAATGCCTTCTACATGTTTTGAGGTCCCAATCCAACGTACATACAAAAGCTATTTTAATGTGCTGTAGCGGTTTGTACCATGTTTAGCCCAATGATCCTTAAGGTCAAGTGGAACAGACAGGTCATAACCTTGACCAGCAAGACGATTAAGCAATTTACTGAAGGCACCACCACTCATCTTTCTGCCACCCACCCGGGAATAGCGTTTGTTTGATATTTGAGGTAACGGGTACATAGATATGGTAGTTGTGCAGCAGGCTGATTGCCACCCACCATGACCCCATTTGTAGCATGGCTGTGGAGTCCCAGTACAGGAGCAAACTGGCACTGGCATGGCAGACTCATCAAAATTGATTTGGTTCAAACCCAAGTTATCTTTCCATGATGTGAGCTGCATATCTCCCTCCTTATCACTATCCAACTCTTGCAGATTTACCCAATCATCTGATGATGTAGAAATGACCTGCATATTCAAACTTTCTGCGCCAATTTTACCCTGCCTTGGTATCTTGGCTTGCTTATTGTGTCTGCTCTCTTTAGGTCGCCTGACCTTTTTAGGATTCTTTGCTTCAGAAGTATCCGTGCCTTTCAAGTAGCCAGCTGTGGGATCTTCCGTTGAACCATGAGCTGCTTCAGCTATGGTTTTATGCATTTGCTGTTGGTTATAAATGTGCTTTGCACCACTTTCAGTGTCATTTCCTGGTGAATCTGGAACCACATTGTTGTCATTTATAGAGCTCTCCCCTAATCGAAGAGCAGCAATGGCATCGTCTCTTTCTTGTATCGCAGCATTACGCTCTGCAAGAGCTGCATCCCTCTGAAGCATTGCCATGTCTCGCTCTGCAAAAGCCCTCTTTCTCTCCTCTAGTGCCATATTCCGTTCGCGGATGGCAGCATCCCTCTCGGCCATGATGGCCATGTAAGTCTTTATAGTAAAGTTATTGTGGTCCTTTATTAAAGAAAGAATCATTAAGCATATACATAATCAGATCAATTATAGTTTAATACAGTAGCCTGTTCATGAAAATTATTTTAGTTGCCAGTTAAGCGACAGCATTATGGTACATAAGTAGGTTCTACCAGTTTTCTCTTTGGTTTGTTAATCTAGAATAGGTTCAGTCAGGTCTCATTAATTCGCAGTGGTAAGTGAAATCTAAAAGATTTCTAAATCAATTACTGATAGCTACTGCAATTGTAAGATATATATATATTTAAAGATCCTTAAACAAAGGTACTTGCAGATTCCTTCTCAGCAATATTTAAACCTTCTCAAAAAAGGTACTTGCAATTTTTTTCTGTTTCTTATGAAAACAAGTCAACATTACCAAACATTCATCTGATACAGAAAAATGCAAAATCCAAATATAAAAGTATGGCATCATACCATCATATCATTCAGGAGAAAAGGCAAATGCTAGAAACCCATCTTGAATGTGGCCTTTCTGCGGAAATATAAGAGAAAATACTTTATATAATGATCTCAAAGCAACCAAAGTTGTAGACAAATGAATGCGACACATCAGTCACAAACCCAATATTATTGATTTCAAGCTTTCCTAGAGACAGGAACTTTATCTCATCTCCATCTGTTCTATCTGACATTACTCATGATTAAGTCCCTCCTTATGCCAAGAAATAAGGAAAGCAAACACAAGTTTCCACATAAAAAGCAGTTCTTTCTTTTACCATCTATGACCGGGTAAAGAAGTACAGACAAACCCAGATCAAATTCCTATATTTTAATAACCGTGGTATCCGGGCCAACTTGCGCGCACTTCGACTAATTCCACGGGATACCTGCTACCTCCAACTAGCAAACCCAGATCAAATTTTTAACAAGAACATGAACACGTAATATTAAGTTTCATTCCCGCATTATCTATTTAATGTTACTTGCTACTAATTCCCAACTCTATAGGCGATTTAGCTAGGGATAGAACGAAATGAAAACAAAAGATCCCCGAAAATAGTTGAGATTTAAGTTAGTTATTAGTGTACGGCTAAGTGTTGAAATTTAGAGAATTTCTAATTTGTCTTGAAAAGGAAAATCATCTATTATCGGAATGAAATAGACTTGAGTAGAACGAAACGGATATAGAATATTGATATATTCAAGCCCTACTAATTTGAGATTGAGACAGTTGATTGAATTTTATGCAAAGAAACCAAGGAGCAAACACAGGTTTCCTCAACCCAAAGCTAGTCTATATTTCTTATCTCTAACTAGGTAAGTAAGGACAAACTGAACTAGCATGCTTTACTAGTATGACAATATCATTCGCAGAAATATTACTAAAGGGAAAAAAAAAGTTACCTGTTGTAGAAATAATAATAAGAACTTATGCCGCAATCAACAAAGTTAGAGTTCGGCTACATTAATCCTCTATAACCAACAACAATAACAAGTTAACAACAACTATGTCTCAATCTTAAACTAATTGCAGTCAGTTATGAGAACTTCCTATATCTCCTCCTATAGTTCTTACACTTGTGACAACTCCTTTATGCTTATCCTTTACGGAATGTACATCTGGTAAGAATTCCTAACTTCTCCAACACCCATCAACGCACCCAGTAACAGACTTTTCCTGACACTTTATTGTATTGATATTACTTTATTGTATGATATAGGTAGTCTACCTTGACGCAAGCGTCAGTTGCTGATTCCACAGCTAGAACTCGTGACCTATAGGTCACACGAAGACAACTTTACTGTTGCTCTTAGGCTCCCGTCTTATTGTATGTTGTTCTAGGTCAACAAAAGTATCATGTGAAGCAGAGGAAGAATGATCTTTTTTCTTCTTATCCTTACGAATATTCATCAATCTTTTTAGGAAAAAATAGGACATGTTAAAGACCGATCGAACATAAATCCAAATTGGCTCTCATACACCCTTGTAATGTCCCTAAGCCTATGTTCCATTGCTCTTTCCAAAAGTTCGATAGTATGACACATAAGTTGAATCCTCTATAGCCATTCCACTTTATTAGGCCCTAAATCATTCCAATACTACTTTGTTTATAAATAATTTTCCTTTTATTAGGAGTTGTCTAGATTTTGAGATTCTTTAAATCTCACACTTATGACTGCAATATCAATAAGTACAATATCGATAAGTCTTTTAGCATATCAAAGAAACTCATGGTAAACATCGTAACTAAGGTAAAAATGACACCCATAAGTAACCTCTATACCCAACCAGTCTATATTTATTACCTACACGAATCCCCTTTCTTTCACTAGTGCTCTGTCCTAAGCAAATTTAACATCGGTTCTGGTCGTCCTACACAGCTTTTCATCATAATATCACACCTATAAACCAGTTCCCATGAAGGTCTACTAGAACATTGTCAAATCATATCAAGCGATCTTCTCTTATTACACCCTCCATGTGTACTACTTGCACCCTCACAAATGGATCATTTTAATCTTGTCAAATATTTCATAATTACACATCCATCTTGCATTGTTGTGACACTCACTTTCTAGATATGTTTAGCCTCCGAGGCCTAATATTCACTTTCATCTAACATTGCTGGTCTCACCAATGTTCTATCGAACTTGTCTTTTACTAAGTTAAGTATCTTTTTATCGCATAGTACCTCTCATATCATTCCTCCCTTCTATCAATTATTACGTCATTCTCCTGAAGTCTGAGCCTAATTATCTGAATTCTACAATAAAGCGAAGTCTAGGCTCCATGATATGAGAGCAAGGCTAAGCAAACACTTAGGTTCAACAAGCAGTGGAAGCAACATAGCAAGAGAATAAATTTCGCTCAGTCAACCAAGAAACTTCATTGTATTTCTATATGTACAAAGTGTAAATCTAATGAAACCAATAAAGACCGTCCCTTTACAGTTCAAACAACCTAATCCTTGAGGTCAACCACACCTCTTCTCCCTCTTAAATTCACATTTTAGAAGAAGAACTGACTTTCTAAGTGAATTTTTAACGATGCATTGATGTAGTACACAAGCTAGAGCAACTCATATCAAATGTGAGATACACAAATTAGATCAGAAGCTAGATTTTACAAGTCGAAGCAAACAAGAAGAAGAAACCACAAAAATCCAGTTTGAATTAGCGAGATGAAGTAGGAAATTGAACAGATCAAACAATAGAAACATGAAATAGGAAACAGCATTGGAACTAAGCTTACCAGGGGGAGAGGGGAGAGGAGCTGAGCGAGAAAATTGATTACAACCGATGCAGGGCTGAGATTCGATGCCAAAAGCCCGCTTTCTGTTGTCTTTTTATCTGTTCCTCTTTGTTTTTGTTTTTGTTTTTTTTTTACTTTTTTTCTTTCTTTTTCGATTTGTCCAGCTGATAGATGCAGAAGATGCGTATGCACTGTCCAATCTCAAAATTGATATCGGTACGCTGTCGTTTATTAACAGGGGACACTTAAACTGCGTCGTTTCGGGATTGACTCGTTGCAGGCCTGCAACAACCCGGATCAGGTACCAGGCATCAACAATTATGTTCGAATTTGAGCTGCGTCAATCCCAAGATTTATACGTGAATTACGGAATGGTTCCTCAAGTAAATTGTTTGCGACAGTTTACCCACTTAACTATATTAAAATATTCACTATACCCTTGTTACTTCTTTTTCATTTTTAAGATTATTGACCGGCTCTCGAGTCTTGACCACTGGAAATTTTCTAATGTGGATGTTATTACTTCTTTTTTCATTTTAAGATCAATTGACCGGCTCTCGATCATAAGAGCCAGAGCCAGAACTAGGATTTGAATCTTATGGTTCGAAATTGTAATCTTTTTAAGTTATTAGTATCTAAATTAATAAGTTGTACATATTCAATAGATTTCTTAAAATAAATATATAATTTGAACAAAAGTTATTGGGTTCGACCGAACCCGCATCCCGCGGTCTACCTCCGCCCCTCTTGACCACAAGGTATTCTCATTTGTCTCTTTTATGGTGTTATTATTCTCATTTGTCTCTTTTATTGTGTTTTGCCCCTTAGATGAAATGAAAGTGCTCGTTTATATGAGTAATTGTTTTCATGGGGATCAATTGACTGAAAACATTATTCAGATTCATTGGATTCACGTATTACGATATATTTAGATAATGTCTTACTTGAGCAACAATAGAGTTGCTTTCACTGTTATCAATTTGAGCTGTATATCCAATTACTCGTTCCGTTTTAATATACGTGAACTTATTTAATTAGGCATAGAGGTCAAAAAGAAAAATTATTGAATTTATGATGTAAAATAAAATACACATATTTTATGTGACTAAAGGTAAAATATTTTTAAATATAAAAAGAAATCATTCTTTTTTGACATAAACTAAAAATAAAATAGATTAATATAAATTGAAACGGATGGAGTACCATTGCAAGAAATACTTACATGCAATCACAACCACAAAATGACAAGGGTGTAGCATCATGAATTTACCCATTACAAGAGACGTGTCGTTAAGAGAAATATGTTGCAAAAGAAAA
Source organism: Nicotiana otophora (assembly GCA_000715115.1). Lineage (NCBI taxonomy): Eukaryota > Viridiplantae > Streptophyta > Magnoliopsida > Solanales > Solanaceae > Nicotiana > Nicotiana otophora. The sequence goes on along the minus strand of AWOL01S0027672.1, from coordinate 30,281 downwards.
AAATAAAACTGAGTAATATTGTTGCACATCTTGTGTTGCATCATAAACATCTTGTTACTCTTTGATTAGATTCTTTTATTAACTTTGCGGATAAGAAATTTTAAGTGAATAAAAGGATCAAAGTTAAGCTTAATAAAATCTGTTAATTACAAAATAAGTACCATTTCTTAAGTGGCTAATGAATTAGAAAAAGAAGAATTAACCCAAGTATGATGCAAAAAATTACCATGACCCATACTTATGAAACTCAAAGTATTAAAATCTTTTTGGTAAGTCTACTTCTCTGAAGAAGAAAAAGAAATTCTAAAAAGCATTATATTATCATTACTGCTAAGCATGGCTAATTACCAACGATAACATTTTGTAATTGTTAATGGAGTATTACTTTAAATAGAATGTTTCCAAGTTTATCACTTAACCTTTATACCGTATTACTTTTAACACCTCAAAAATACATGCAAATGCTCACCATTTTGCAAATTTCCAGTCACATTAGATCAGCAATTTCCTAGTTTCAATCACTAAAAAAGTTTCAAATCAAGATCAAAACTCTGTGATTTAAAATAAAATCACAAAGTTAAACAGAAAACACACCCCTTAGAACACCCACAATGAAAGAAAAAACCAGCACCAGTATTTCTTTCTAGATAAGAATAACAGCTCTTAATCCAATTCACAAGTGAATCAACGTCTAGATGACATCCACGTGTGCTCGCGTGATTAATTCTTAATTAAAATACCGATCCCCGTCACTCCGGTTGAACCAATCAAAATGCAGAAACCTGTGAAACCAGGATCATTTCCTCAATATAAATTGCGTTACTTGCACTCCAAAATGATCACAGCAAGTTGTAATTCAATCACCTTAATTTTGAGAATTTGTGAGGATTGTGAAAATTTAGAAAGATGTCGGCAACTGGAAAAGTGGAGAGCTCCGCCGTGGAGCAGCCGCCGGCAAAGGCTCCCAAGGCTGAGGATCAGCCTCCGGCAACCAAGAAGTCTGTTAAGGAGAAGAAACCTAGAGCACCGAGAGAGAAAAAGCCTAAATCTGCCAAAACTGTTACTCATCCTCCCTACTTTCAGGTATTTATTCATTAATTTGCCAATTTTTAATGAATATAGATTTTATAATTAGCAATTTCGGTGTATTTAATATTGGAATGGAAATATTGCAGATGATTAAAGAGGCTTTGTTGGCTCTCAACGAGAAAGGTGGATCAAGTCCTTATGCAATTGCAAAATACATGGAGGACAAACACAAGGACGAATTACCAGCGAATTTCAGGAAAATTCTCGGTCTTCAATTGAAGAATTCTGCAGCAAAGGGTAAGCTTATGAAAATCAAGGCTTCGTACAAGCTATCTGTGGCTGGGAAAAAGGAGAGAACAACAGCCTCTACCAAAAAGGTTCTAAAGGCCGATACTAAGAAGAAACCTAGAAGCACAAGGTCCACCACCGCTACAGCGAAGAAAACAGAGGTGACAAAGAAAGCAAAACCGACGCAGAAGCCGAAAAAGGTTGGAGCCAAGAAGATAAGGAAGTCTACTCCGGCGAAGGCAAAGCAGCCCAAGTCTATTAAGTCCCCTGCTGCTAAAAGGGCTAAGAAGGTTGCTGCTTAAGTATGGTGGCTCGCTAATATAGAGTAGATAATAGGAGTAATAAGCGTTTGTTTTGTTAGGTTTGTGAATATTGATAATGAAGTTTCTACTTTCTGTCTGTGATGTTGTGTAGTGTAGATAGGATCTAGATCTCTACTTGGGCTGCACAAGTTTCGACATAAACCGTTTTGTACCAGTGCAAATTAACGTGGTGTTCGTGTTAATATTCAACTTCTCTTTTTCAACAAGCTTTCTTCCCTTTTGCCGATTTATTGTCGACCCTTATTACTTGAATGGTTGTTAATGGCGTCGTATAATCATTGGTGGATCAAAGATGATCAACTTAGTTGTTACCGTATAAGTGAAATGTTCCATTTTTCTGTGCTAAGGAATGAATGATATTTGCAGGTAAAATCAAACGTTAAAGTAAATAGTAGCTCGGTAATGTCCTGAGATTGAACCCACACCCACATAGTAATAAGCCATACTCAAATTTATTCACCTTTGATACATTAAACAGAAAAATTATAACAATAATATTCATTGTTGTGGAAATGTTAAGAGGAAGACAAATATATGTATTTTCCCTTATTTTTCGCCTATATAATTTAGTGTTTTTTTTTGTAGTAAATATTGTTATAAATATATTATATTATAGATATTTATTTAATATTTTGTTGTAAATAAGCTTTCTATAGAAGCATATTCATATAAGACTAAATATGTTTATCTCGTTTTATTATTCTATTGAAAAGAAAGAATCTTATCCTTTTGGTACTCTGTTATGGATAAATATTATCCCGATAGAAAATTATTTATATCTGGTACAATAGCAGTTTATGCAATAGCTTGCAGTAGCAGCTTACAAATAACTTACACAACAGCTTACAATAGTAGCTTATACAACAGCTTACAATAGTAGCTTACACAACAATTTCTTTTCTTCTATAAATAGAGGAGATTTCAGTTCATTATGTAGAACCGTTTGAAGTTGAATAATATATCACTCTTTATATTTAGTCTTCGATTTCTTTATTTTAAAGTCTTTACTTTATAACAAATATCAAATAAATACCCTTTATTCTAAATCAGTTCAACTTCCCGCATCACACTTTCAAGATTTTGATTGAACAAATATACCTGAGATTATACAAGCTGGATTGGGAGTTTTTTCTTTTTGCTTTCTTAGTGTTAATTTGAAATCATTTTATTTTGTCACTTCGTAGTTATATTGGTATTTCTTGTTTTTTATTCCATTAATATTATAATGTACCTAGAAAGAAGTGTAGAAAGGTATATGTCATCTTTGAATTACAAGTTGAATGTTTATATTTTCCTCGTAGTCCTTATATATGCCCCTTATATATTGAATACATATGGCCCTTTCGTTTCCAAAATATCATTCTGACCATATCATATTTATACGAGCTTTAACATCACTAGAATAGTTATTTACATGTAAAGCGGTACAGTTGAAATGATCCTGAAATAATAGATAAATTAGATAAAAATATAATACTTAGCCTTGAGATGAAGACAAATAGCAAAAACAGTAGTTCCAGGAGCATGACTTCCGGACACAACATCAATGATATCAAAAAATAAAAAGATAAAATTTTATTAAGCTTTGAATAGAGTGTAGCGTATGTTTGCCAGAAAATTCGTGTCCCTTACACTGATAATATAGCTCACTATTTAGAGTCTGCACCTAGGGAATAAGGTCCTAGGATCAAGCCATTCTTTAATATCAATTATGAGGCCCATTGAAGAATGTGTAACGACATGCAGTGAATGCCATATTTCTTGTAACGGACAATGTACTTAAAGCTGTAGAATATTTTTCATTAAATGCTATCGGGTGGCACGCATTTATTTCATCTTTATGAGTATCATTCTCTCCGGTAACAGACGGGATCGTTGCCTTCAGTTTAAGCTATTTTCTATTTTCGGCTCCACATGTCACTTCCTCATGCGATCATTTAATATAACATATTTTACCCTATACAGATAGTCCCCCTGCTTTCTGGTGGTATAACTTTGTGTCACCCGGAAGTTGGTAGAAACATTCTTTTTGGCGAGAAATTTACTGACCCCATCTGAAAAGTTTCTGACGGTTGATTAGACGCACGTCTCTCCGCATTTAATATTCCAAACACGCGTCATCCCACAATTTAACATCACTTTTGTCGGTTATGGCCACGAGTTTAGCCGCCTATACCTTTACTTATACGCATCAGCCTCTTTCATTTACACTTCATAATACTCTAAATTTTCTTAGACTTTCTTTACTCAAGTCATACTTCGACTTTAACCTTTCTTTAGCTTCCTGCTTTGAGAGAAAAACCCTCATTCTAATAAAAAATGGCCTCTTCTTCAAGAAACCCTAGTTCTTCAAAGAACAAAGGTAAAACTGATGATGTTGCTCCCCTTCCGGTGAGTACAATCATCCCAAAGAATCTTATTACCACCAAAGATTTTGAAGAGAAGTACCCTTCTGCTCACCCTTATACATGGGTTGTTAGCGTATACCCTTCTTCTATCCGCTCTTTCAGTATCCCTCTTGTGAAGGAAGACTGCCACTGTCAAGATTTGGATATTATCTCTCCCGACCTGGCAGAGAGGATAGCTTTACCCATTGTGGAGCTTTACCCACTGTCAAGAATGGTTTTACATATTTTTACACGTATCCCTTCACTTTGGGAGCGTTCTCTTTAAGCGGAGAACTTGACTCTGTCATTGTGGAGTTTTGCCTCCGCTATCAGATGTGCTTGGCACAGGTAAGCCTTTCCGTGTGGAGGACAATTGCTTGTTCGACGTCTGTGCCAGGAGACGGGAGAAGAGCTATCCTTAGCTCGAGTGATAAACCTCTATTCCCCCAAAATCTTCCGCGGGGGAATGATAAATTTCAGCAAGCGTGGCCAACATGCACTACTATCCAGCATGGATGATGACAACGAACGTGGGTGGATGGAACAGTTCGTTTCAGTCGGCACCAGTGACATCATCCCAGCCATGGCTCCGGATTTCCCGGAATTATAGAACCGCACTCATAAGTCCACCGTTTGTTTCTTCTTCTGTTAAAGATCATTCCATATTATTATTGACTCTTCTTCCTTTACCTGTTTCAGCGACTCGATGGGTTCCACCTAGGGTTGAAGGCTTAGACCAATGGGTCTAGAAAATTTTGGACGTTACCATGCTCGAAACCCGCACGTGAAAAAAGGTATCCCTGAAATATGGGTGGAAGGCCAAAAATCATGATAAGTCGAACTTATCTTGTTTTTACCTTCACACCATGACGAGCCCTCCGCCCGGGCCGTCCATAGACACCGTGATGATTAACGATGATGGGAAAGCCAACGAGGAGGGGGCTTCTCTATATAGAGAACGACGACCTTCCTCAACTCAACAGACTGCTCAATCTGTTGAGTTAGTTACACCAACCGATGCCGATGCCTCGATGCTCTGGGGGAGTTTGAGATGGGGAAAAATGCCAACTCCCATTTTCGGATCCCAGTCGCTGCGCCCGGTACTGTGAGGCTGAGTACCGAGTCCTTGCCATCTTCGGTTGATGAGCAACCAATACCCAATTGTGCGCTTGCCGCAACCGTCTCTTCCTTCAAAGCCATCGGCTTCATCTCCTTCTTCACCGACTCTTCCACCAGTAACTGCTACATCATCTCCACTGGACGCATTTGTCCGAGAAGAGGATATTCCTCTCCCCCACTCCCCAGTTCATGGGAACTAGGGACAAAATTACGTTGCCCCCTCAGAAGATCCGCAAAAGAGGAGGAGCGTTACTCTCTCGGTCTCTACCGGATATAATATGCTGTCCCGACCGATGGAACTTTCTAACTATTTGAAGCCTTTGGCTTCAGAAAAAGATTGGGAAAGATACAAGCTCTCTCGGGAGAGTGCTTGTTGAACTATGCTATGCACAACGCCGCAACGGTATATTCTTCATTTCCTTTGGTATCTCTTTTTTCTTTGATTAATAGTATTTTGAGTTTACCTTTTTTGTTTCGCAGGCCAATTTCTTTGCTTCCAAGGGCCTCCAAAGATTGATTCGAGATAAGGAGGAACTTACCTCCTAGCGTGATCAACTTTTGGTCGAGCGGGACCAAACTACTGCTCGCCTCTCAGAACTGGAAGCCAAAGTTGTTGACATTGTTGTGTTGGAGGCTCGTTTGCAGCAAAGCGAGCAAGAAGTAGAGACCCTTAGCCAAGAGATCGCCCCGCCGAGGGTTCAATTTGAATAGGCTAGGGCAAAATGGGTTGAAGTCCATAGTTCTGTTCTTGCTTCATCCGATCCCGAGGCTGCCTCCGTTGAAAGATTAAAAAATTTGGAGGCGGCCTTGAACTCCAAAACTGAAGAGCTTGTTATCGCCGGGGTGAAATATGCCCAATTGGAGGAGAAGTATAAGAGGACCATTGAGCATAATAGACTTTTTAGCTCTACTATCCTTGATCTCGATGTTAGCCTCCGATACATTAGATCCTTACGGGAAAATCTTTCTGCCGAGGTTGACCAACTTAAAGAAGAACTCAAGCACCGAACGACTTCCCTCGTTGTTGAAAAAACATATGTTATGTATAGCATGAGGAGAAAAACCTTGAAATAGGCTAAAGCAGGTGTTATTGACTTGATGTCAAAATTTCTAAAGCAGTGAGCTGGAGTTAACTGCTAAAAGGGGTCTTCTGGCCAGGCCTGATACTTCTGGTTCTTCTGGTTCCAGTTTCGAATACTCGGGAACTGAAGAGGAACCGGAAGGCGAAGATGTTGAAGGTCAAAATGATGGAGATCAAGATATCGAACCGGCAACGGATCTACCCACTTCTCTTCGGGGCGTGGATGCTTCTCTTCCCGCGGGTTCTGGAGATGCAACAACTTAGGTTTTCATTTCTTTTCCCAACTTTTGTACTTGTGCCATTTTGGCACATTCATTGTAAATAAAAATACCTTTTGCTCAAGTATTGCACGAGTCTTTTTGCATTCTTTTGTTTGAACATTTATGCTAGTTTAATCTTTGTATCCTTTCTCGTTTAAGTATTTTGCTCAAGTTTTACATTTTGCGTCTGATTATGCAAGGCTTTGGGTGTATTTTCTCTTGAAAGCATTTGGTTTTCATAAGAGAGGGCCCTCTTATATTTACGGTGCTTTTTAAGAGGACGTCTCATGTTCATTACGGCACTAGCATTTGAAGTACTTATTCAATTTTCAAATGATAAAATCAATTCATCGTTTAGACAAGAAACACGATAGAAATAAAAAGACTTTACTTTATTCTTTCCATTTTCAAAAAGTACGCAAGCATTCATTATGCTAAAAGGGAATTGCCATTTCTTGTGGCTAACTTGTACAACTTGTTTCTACGGGGCTGGTCATGCAGTCCCCAGTCCGGATTATATAACTATGCTTCTGGGTTTCGTATCCTGGTCGAAGCGGCAGTCATTGTTGCTTTATCCTCATATCATTCCCCTCCCCCCAGTGTTTGAATGCGAAACTGCGAATTGGAACCCTGGAAGTTTAACATCTTTGAGGATTCCACTAATGAATTGCTAGAGAATCTTCAGTTCGGTAACAAATTTTACTCCCCCTTAGGAATTTATGCTATCGAGCTAAAAACTATCTAACAATCCCCTAGTGGCTTGCACTTGTGAACAGTCAGGTAACCTTTGTTCTATAGCAAACTTAACTTCCCGGTGGGAACTTTGCTACCAAGCAAAAGATTATCTAACCTCTCTGGAGTGGTTCTTCGCTTGCATGCCTTGTTATTAAAAGGTTTTTTTGCTGCTGTCAAAACCTTCTTCGTAGTATGCTTTCCATTATTGCCTCCTTAAAAACCTTGCCAGAACACAAAACTTGGACGAAAGGAAAAAAAGTGCAGCACATACTTTCAGTACAGATGATGTTCATCAGCAATAGTATCTCTTGAGATGCGCCACATTCCAGTTGCTTGGCAATTTTTCTCCATCTTGATTCTCCAACTCGTATACTTTCCTAGTGACAGCTGAAATCCGGTGGAGCTTTACCATGTGGGACCTAGCTTCCTTGCATTGAGTTCCCGGGTATTTTGAGTAACTTTCCTTAAAACCAAGTCTCCCACTTTGAAATAACGGAGGTTGGTTTTTCGATTGTAATATCTTTCTATTCTCTGCTTTTGAGCTGCCATCCTTTTATGCGCCAAGTCTTTGCACTCATCGAGCAGTTCTAAATTGACCAACATTGCTTCGTTGTTTGTTTCTTCATTTGCCTGGAAATTTCTCAAGGTAGGCTCCCCTACTTCCACTGGGATCAGGGCTTCTGCTCCGTATACAAGGGAAAAAAGAGTGTCTCATGTGCTCGATTTGGCCGTTGTTCGGTACACCCGTAGTACTCCGGGTAGTTCCTTGGGCCATTTACCTTTAGCTACTTCCAATCTCTTTTTGAGATATTGTATAATCACTTTGTTCGTTGATTTTGCTTGACCGTTTGCGCTAGAATGATTGGGCGAAGATGTGATCCTTTTGATTTTCAAGTCTTCAAGGAACTTTGTGACCTTTGCGCCTATAAACTGTTGTCTGTTGTCACAGGCTATCTCTTTTGGTATCCTAAATCTGGAAATTATTTTCTCCCACAAGAAATCCACCACTTCACATTCACCAATCTTTTGATAATGACCTGCTTCAACCAACTTAGAAAAATAATCAGTTAAAAATCAAAAGAAACCTTACCTTACCAGGGGTCGCCGGTAGTGATCCGACGATATTCATTCCCCACTTCATGAACGACCATGGAGACAAAACTGAGTGTAATAGTTCTGCTGGTTGATGTACCAATGGTGCGTAGCGTTGACACTTATCACATTTTGGAACAAAAGCTTTGTCGTCTTGTTCCATTCGGGGCCAGTAGTATCCTGCCCTTACCAACTTTAGTACCAAGGAATCTGTGCCCGAATGATTTCCTCAGATCCCTTCGTGGACTTCTCGCATAACATAATTGGATTCGGAGGCTCCCAAGCATCGGGCCAGCGGGCCTTCGAAAGATTTCCTGTACAATTGGCCTCATTTGAAGCTAGATCGTATTGCTTTAGCGCGCAACACCCAGGATGCCTTAGGGTCTTCAGTCAACTTTCCGTGCTCGAGATAATCAATGATCTCATTCATCCAGTTCCAAATCAAATTAGTTGTGTTTACCTCGTAGTTACTATCTGCGTCTAGAACTGAGTGCATAAGCTATACGACCGTATCGGAGTCCGATCCCTTCATTTTCGTTGATGAGCCAAGGTTAGATAATGCGTCCGCTTCTGAGTTTTCTTCCCTCGAGATATGCATAATTGACCACTCCTAGAATCGAGCAATCAGAGCTTGAACCTTCGCTATGTATTGTTGTATGCATTCCTCTTTGGCTTCGAAGATCCTGTATACCTGATTTACCACAAGTTGGGAGTCGTATTTGATTTCTATGACCTCGGAATCTAGTCCCCGGGCCAATTCGAGTCCTGCAATTAAAGCTTCATACTCCCCTTCATTGTTAGTTAGAGGAACCGTTCTTATGGCTTGCCTTAGGGTTTCTCCCGAAGGCGTGATTAATACTATGCCAAGATCGCACCATTTTATGTTGGAAGCTCCGTCCGTAAATAGGGTCCAAACTCCTAATGTCGATTCTGACACCATCACTGCTTCTTTGGTTACAAGAGGCAGCAATCCTGGACTGAAATCGGCCACAAAGTCGGCCAAAACTTGTGACTTAATAACAGTCATAGGTTTATATTCTATGTCAAATTCACTCATTTTGACAACCCATTTAGCCAACCTACCCGAAAGTTCGGGTTTATGAAGGATATTCCGCAGTGGAAAGGTGGTCACCACAACTATCAAGTGACATTGGAAATAAGGCCTTAGCTTCCGAGCGGAGACTACCTGCGCCAAGGCCAGCTTCTCAAATGCGGGTAACGAGTTTCTGCTCCAGTTAAAATTTTACTAACGTAATAAATGGGAGATTGCGTACCTGTATCCTCACGAACTAAAACGGCGCTTACTAGCGAGACTGCTAGGTAGATTAACAATGTTTTGCCTTCGTCCGGCATAGATAGTAACGGAGGACTTGACAAGTATCTTTTCAAATCCCTCAAAGCATGCTGGCATTCCGGGGTCCATTCGAAGTTCTTCTTCTTTTTAAGCAGCGCGAAGAAACAGTGGCATTTCTTTGAAGATCGGGAAATGAACATGCTCAAAGCGGCCAATCTCCTTGTGAGCCTTTGAACCTCTTTTACGCTTGCTAGCTGATTCGGGATGTCTTTGATGGCTTTGATTTTATCGATGGTACAACCTTCATCTCGTGCTCCCATGGCCTTCCCAGGATAATGTTGTAACCCATATTACCATCCACCACCTCGAAAAGGGTCATGTTCATCACCCTCTCAGCGTTCGTGGGCAACAAGAGCTCTCCTCGGGTTGTCACGCTTGCTAGGTTGAACCCAACGAGGAGTTTTGTGGCCGAAATGATATTTCCAGTAAGTTCGGCTTGCTCCAATACCCGCCATTGTATAATATTAGCCAAACTCCCTGGATCTACCAGAACACGTTTGATTTTAAAATCTAATACATTTGAAGAAATTACCTATATGTCGTTGTGCGGTAGCAACAATCCATCTGCATCTTCCTCCGTGAAAGTGATGTTGTCTTCAACGACTTCTCGTAGTCTCTTGCTGTGAGTTACTGATACCTTCATCTTTTTTGCTGTCGAGAAGGTAACCCCATTAATTTCGTTCCCCCCGAAAATCATGTTGATCATCAT
>AWOL01S0027672.1:7213-18084 GCA_000715115.1 Nicotiana otophora | reverse complement strand
GGGGGGGGGGGGGGGGGGGTCTTCTCTAGCTTTTTATGGCTCCGTGTTGTCATGGTCGCGACCGTAATTGGTTTTGGCCTGGTCACTTAAACATTACCTGAGATGTCCGTTTTTCAGTAATGTCGCCACCTTTTCGCGTAGATGCCGACAGTCTCTAGTCCGGTGACTGTTCATTCCGTGGTATTCGCACCACAAATTAGGATCCCTCTAGCTGGGATTAGATCTCATCGGCTTCGGGAACCGTGCTTCTTTAATGTTCCTCATAGCCGATACCAACTCTACTACACTGACGTTGAAGTTGTAATTTGAAAGTCTGGGATGAGAAGGATCTCGAGAACCTTACGTTTCCTTGTCCTGTTATGACCTATTGTTCCAGCCGCGATCAGTTTTTCTATCGGTAACGAACTTGTCTGCCATCCGAAAGCCTCTGCCACATCTTTTGGCCTATTCATAGGGCAAACACTGGCTCCTCGAAGACCATCTATCTGTGTCGAAATCGTCATTTGATTTCTCTTTATTCTTCTCCTGACCGGGAAGCCGAACTAATCATCTGCAATATTTATCTTTGACTCATACCGATTGTGAACATCTGCCCAATTTGTCGCTTGAAACTCGAGCAAGCTTTATTTCAACTTCGGGGAAACATCGAAACTTCTCAGATTCAAACCCTTGGTAAATGCTTCAGCTGCCCATTCATCCAGAACGAACGAGAGCGACATCTTTCCTTCTGGAACCGGGTTACAAATTCCCGCAGCAACTCGGACTCTCCTTGTGCAATCTTGAAAATATCGGCCTTCCGGGCCTGCACCTTCCTGGACCCGGCATTGGCCTTAATGAAAGAATTCACAAGCATCTCGAAGGAGTCTACAGAATGCTCGAGCAACAATAAATACCACGTCAAGTCTCCCCTCGTGAGAATCTCCGAATGTTTTCAGCAAACCTAATTCGATCTCGTGGGGAGCTAAATCGTTCCCTTCGCCGCAGTTGTATAGGTGGTGATATGCTCCTGAGGGTCTGAAGTCCCATCATATTTGTCACGACCGGAAAATCCCACCCTCGAGACCATGATGGCGCTTAACATTTCACTTGCTAGGCAAGCCAATTTTAGAATAGTTTTAAGCCATTTTTAACAAGTGAAATTAACAAATGCCAATTAAACTAAAATAATTGTAACATAACTAGAATAACGTGCGAAAATGTCATAACAACCGAAATATCTAAATACAACCCCGAATCTGGTGTCACAAGTACACAAGCTACTGAAATAATACAAATGAAGGTCTGAAAGAAAATACACAGCTAAGATAAAATAGAAGGGGACTTTAGGGTTGCGAACGCCGAGCAGCTGTACCTCAAGTCTCCGTACTGATAGTCAACCCGAGTACTCTACTAACCGCCGTCAGGACCGACTCCAAAATATGCACAAGAAGTACAGAGTGTAGTATGAGTACAACCGACCCCATTTACTCTGTAAGTATCGAGCCTAACCTTGATGAAATAGTGACGAGCTAAGGCAGATCACTTATAATAACCTGTTTGCAGTATAAAAATAACGATAGGAAAGGAAATTACGGAAACGGAATAAGACAATTAACTCATGAAAATAACTCAATCCTAAAAGAAAACCAGTGAATGCCAGCAATACCAATCCTTAGAGTCTCGTACGAAAGTACCGAAGCCAACACAATATAATAAGGAATAGAAACACATAAACTCTTACGGCACGCAACCCGATCCCACAGTACAACACTATCCTCCCTCATTCCACCTTGTAAATATCAATAATAATAAGTAAATATATGTTGCGGCGCGCAACCCGATCCCACAGTACAACACTATCCTCCCTCATTCCACCTTGTAAATATCAATAATAATAAGTAAATATATGTTGCGGCGCGCAACCCGATCCCACAGTACAACACTATCCTCCCTCATTCCACCTTGTAAATATCAATAATAATAAGTAAATATATGTTGCGGCGCGCAACCCGATCCCACAGTACAACACTATCCTCCCTCATTCCACCTTGTAAATATCAATAATAATAAGTAAATATATGTTGCGGCGCGCAACCCGATCCCACCATATAATCAGAGTCAATATCATAATTCTCTCTTATTTTACCATATCAATTCACCCTTATTTCACCTGTTGCGGCGGGCAACCCGATCCCACCGTATCAATATAAATTCACCCTCATTCTACATGTTGCAGCGTGCAACCCTGTTCATAAATAAATCAATAAGTGCAATCAATTTAACAATTCGAATCACAAGAATCTCTACAATTAACGAATACGAAAGCTACAAATCACGAAGGAATCTCGTACCAAATCATGAAAGGCTACAATTAGTATAGAACAACAAGACAAGTCAAATATTTGGTAGTTAAAGGGTACAAGTAAGACAATTAAGATTAAGCATGGGAGAATGGAAGAAATTAACATTTATAATGCGAGAATAATAAATGACAAGTAGCAAGTTAAGGCATATGAAGCAATTTAGGCATGTAACAATCAAAACATGGAATGCTATAACTAATGAAATACGGGTAGACATGGAAACAAGTAATTGACGGCGTATAGATACTCGTCACCTCGCATATATACCACTATACATGAAATTCACATAACACATAGATCAAGGGTTTATATTCCCTCAAATCAAGGTTAGACCTAACAGTTACCTCACTCCACAATCAACTCAAAGTTCAACCACGGCCTTGCCTTTCGAACGAGCCTCCAAACCAACCAAATCTAACAATTTATTACCCAGACGATTTACAATAAGCTTTAGAAACAACTCACAAATGAAAGAGATTCAATTTAAGTCATTATTGAAAAAGTCAACAAAAGTCAACCCCATGCTCGCTGGTCAAAACTCGAGGTTCGGACTAGAACCCGATCACCCATTCACCCTCGAGCTCGATTATGCAATTCAATTCAAAATCTGATCTCAATTCGAGGTCTAAATCCCAATTTTATAAAAATTCCTAATTCTACCCAAATCCCTAATTTCTAACATGAGTGAGTTGATGTTGAAATCTTATGAAATCTAATGGGTAATTGAAGGAAAGTATATTAGAGTCACTTACCAATGAATTTAAGAAGAAAATCTCTTGAGAAATCGCCTCTAAGGTGTTTAGGGTTGAGAATTTGAAATAAATGAGCTAATTCTCGTTTTCCCCTTCTTTTGTCGAGGTGCAGATATCACAATTGCGACCTTGCGTACCACTCAAATGCGAGAAAGCCTTCGCAAATGCGAAGATCCCCCATCTCTGCTGCCATCGCAAATGCGATGGTTTTGTTCGCAAATGCGAACTTGGACTTCCGTAATTGCGACTATTGGATCGCAAATGCGAACCACCCTCCCCCCTTACCACTTCACAAATGCAAACCTGACAGAAGACATGAACTTTCGCAAATGCGACACTGATCTCGCAATTGCGAGGTCCGATACCTGCACCATAACCAACAATTTCCTTAAGCCCAAAACCACTCTGAAGCTTATTCGAAACTCACCCGAGCCCTCGGGGCTCCAAACCAAACATGCACACAAGTCCAAAAATATCATACGAACTCTTTTGCGTGATCAAATACCAAAATAATGCCTAGAACTACGAATCGAACACCAAAACAAATGGAATTTTTAATGAAACTTAAGAACATGAAACTTTTCAACCGGACGTCCGAATCACGTCAAATCAGCTCCGTTTTGCACCACATTTTGCAGACAATTCATAAATACTATAATAAACTTGTACCAAGTTATTGAACCAAAATATGGACCCGGTAGCAACAAAGTCAAATTACGGTCGAACATGGAATTTCTTTAAACCTTTAAACGTCTAGTTTTCAATAAATTGCGTTAAATCAAGCTAGAGACTTCCGAATTCAATTTCGGGCACCCTAAGTCTTAAATTATGATACGGACCCACCGGGACCGTTAAAATACTGATCCATGTCTGTTTGCTCAAAATATTAATCGAAGTCAATTCAAATGAGTTTTAAAGCATGATTTACCTTTTTAATCAATTTTTCACATAAAACCTTCCGGGAAAAAATGCAGACTGCGCATGCAAATTGAGGAAGGCTAAACGGAGCTAATCAGGGTTTCGAAACATAGAATTGAGGGCTAAAACTATAAATGACCTATCGGGTCATCACATTCTCCACCTTTAAAATGAACGTTCGTCCTCGAACGGACATAGAAAAGTACCGGGACTGGTAAAAAGGAGTGGATATCTTCTCCGCATGTTCGACTCGGACTCCCAAGTGGCTGCCTCGATCGGGTGACCTCTCCATTGCACTCGAACTGAGGGATAACTCTTACACCTCAACTGCCAGACCTACCGGGCTAGAATAGCCACCGGCTCCTCCTCATAAGTCAAATCCTTGTCCAATTGGACTGAGCTAAAATCTAACACATATGATGGATCACCGTGATACTTCTAGGGCATGGATACATGGAACACTGGATGGACTGCTGATAAACTGGGTGGCAATGCGAGCTTGTAGACCACCTTACCTACTCTTTCAAGAATCTCAAATGGTCTGATATACCTAGGGCTCAACTTGCCCTTCTTTTAGAACCTCGTCACACCTTTCATAGGTGAAACCCGGAGCAATACTCTCTCTCCGACCATGAATGCAACATCCTGAACTCTACAGTCGACATAACTCTTCTGCCGAGATTGAGCAGTGCGAAGTCGATCCTGAATAATCTTGACCTTATTCAAGGCATCCTGTACCAAATATGTACCAAATAACCGAGCCTCCCCCGGCCCGAACCATCCAACTGGCAAATGACACCGCCTCCTGTTTAATGCCTCATAAGGAGCCATCTGAATGCTCGATTGGTAGCTGTTGTTGTAGGCAAACTCTGCGAGCAGTAAGAACTGATCGCAAGAAACCCCGAAATCCATAACCCAAGCATGAAGCATATCCGCCAATATCTGAATAGTGCGCTCGGATTGTCCATCCATTTGGGGATGAAATGTTGTACTCAGCTCAACCTGCGTGCCCAACGCACGTTGTACGACCCTCCAAAAGTGCAAGGTAAACTGCGTACCTCGATCAGAAATTATAGACACAGGCACACCGTGAAGACAGATGATATCGAGGATGTAGATCTCATCTAACCGCTCTGAAGAATATGTAACGGCCACTGGAATAAAATATGTCGACTTGATCAACTTGTCCACAATGACCCATACCGCATCGAACTTCTTCTGAGTTCGTGGGAGTACAACAACAAAATCCATAGTGATACGCTCTCACTTCCACCCAGGAATCTCTTACTTCTGAAGCAAACCATCAGGTCTCTGATGCTCGTACTTTACTTGTTGACAATTTAGACACCGAGCTACATATGCAACTATATTCTTCTTCATCCTCCTCCACCAATAATGCTGCCGCAAGTCCTGATACATTTTAGCGGCACCCAGATGAATAGAATACCGGAAACTGTGGGCCTCCTCAAGAATCAACTCACAAAGTCTATCTACATTGGGCATACAAATATGACCCTGCATCCTCAAAACCCCATCCTCTCTAACAGTAACTTGCTTGGCACCACCGTACCGCACTGTGTCCTAGAAGACAAGCAAATGGGGATCATCATACTCACGCTCTCTGATGCGCTCATACAAGGAACACCGAGCGACTGTGCAAGCTAAAACGCAACTGAGCGCTGAAGCATCTAACCTCACGAACTGATTGGCCAACGCTTGAACATCTGCAACAAGCGGCCTCTCACCAAGTGGAATATATGCAAGGCTGCCCATACAAATAACCTTTCTACTCAAGGCATCAGTCACCACATTGGCCTTCCCTAGATGATACAAAATGGTGATATCATAGTCTTTAAACATCTCCAACCATCTCCTCTGCCTCAAATATAGATCCTTTTATTTGAACAAATACTGCAGACTCCGATGATTCGTGAATACTTTACACGACATGCCATAGAAATAATGCCTCCAAATCTTCAGCGCATGAACAATGGCCATCAACTATAAGTCGTGAATAAGGTAATTCTTCTCATGAACCATCAAGAGACGCATATGCAATCACCCTACCATCCTGCATCAATACTACATCGAGCCCAATACGAGATGCATCACAACACACTGTGTAAGATCTTGAACCGGTGGGCAACACCAACACCAGCGTAGTAGTGAAAGCAGTCTTGAGCTTTTGAAAGCTCAACTCACACTCGTCCGACCATCTGAACGGGGCACCCTTCTGGGTCAATCTGGTCAATGGGGTTGCTATAGATGAAAGTTCCTCCACGAACCGGTGATAATAACCGGTCAAACCCAGGAAAATTCGGATCTCAGTATCTAAAGTAGGTCTAGGCCAGTTCTGAACTACCTCAATCTTCTTAGGATCCACCTTTATGCCCTCTGCCGATGTGAGCACCTAATTGTTTTACCATACTTGGGATTTGTCAACATTTTTTAGTATGTAAATAATTTTAAGTTTAATCTATATAGTTTCACCTTTATTTCATTTTAGTAGATTTTATTTAAGAAAATTTAAAAAATCACAAAAACAAATTATATGTTCTTGATTTTTAAAATATCTAGCTAGTATTTTTTATTTTACACTCTTAAAAGAAAAGAAAGAAAATATTAATTAAAGCAAGAGTCAATGAGTCATTTTCATGTGGCAAGATTCTTCCTTATCTTTTGTAACAAACACACATGCTCTCCCTCAAAACTCACATGCCCATACACACACTTTGTTTTTTCTTGCCCACCAATTAATCCATATACCTACACCTATATATCTTCTACACACATAATAAAAAAAAACAAAAAAAAATAGCCGATCAAAGAATAGCACATGCCCAAATATTTTTCATTATTCACTTTGTAACAAACTTGATAAGATACCTCACAATCACTCCGCACACTGACGTTTCGTTCTTTTCTTTTTTTGATGTTATTATTTTTTATTTTTTTTATTTTGCTTCACTCAACTCTTACGTGACCACACACAAAAAACACACACATAATTATAAATGGACACTACTCTGAAAACAGAAAAGAGAGGAATACAGATAGAGGGGAGTGGCGAGAGAAGCAAAAATGAGAGAGGGAGGATAATAAAAAATGGAGAAACAGTCGGCGGTGAAAAATTCCTAAGCGCCGCAAGCATCTTCTCGACCCCACTCCTAAGAAACCAGTCCACCATTGTTAACTGATTTCTTCTCCATGCTTCATTAAACCTCCATAACCATGAAAAACCAATTGTTTTAGCTCCAAAAGAAGTCTCGAAAATCATATCTATGACACCATAAAGCAGCCTCGAGAACGCAGTGGAATAAGCTCCAAGAACGGGAAAAAACAAAACTCAAACCCAGCTGTAAATCAGTCCAAGAACCAACTCCAATTAGATCTTAAATGACCACAAATAGAGTCGAGGTCGTCATTCGAGTGCTCATATCGCAGATCTTGTGCGAGCTCTTTATTGGGGCTGTAATCTTTGGGATTCATGTATTTTGTTGACTTTGGGAGCTGCATGTTTTCATCTATTGAAGAAGTTTATTTGCTGAATATAAAGGTTCATTCTTATCTTTGTTATTCGAATTTCTTAGTGGTCTCTCTTTTAAATTTTCGTTTGCTATTGAATCCTTTTCCATGCGTTTGTTTGGGTTTTGTTAATGCAACTTTTGATGAGAAATTTTGAATGCTTCGCTGTGAATAAATTCCTTTTTAGAACTCGGACAATAGTGAGTTTTGGGTTTAGTTAGAATCAATGTTTTGGTTTTCAGATTGTTTTAAATAGTTGATGCACTGAAAAGGGATTTTGACCCAGTAATGAAATAGTTGGGATTTAAAATTAGGTATAAACTTATTTTGATCATTTAGTTCCTCATATAAATAATCAAATAGTTCCCCATGTGAATAATCAATGCGTTAGTGATTCAAATATCCAATTCTTAAGTTGATTATCAATTAAGTGAGGCATGATTTTTGGTTGTTAAACAAAGTAATTAGAAAGGATGGTTGGTAAACATCTGTTGAGCTCTTGGAATGAAATAGGCCACCAGAAAGAAGCGAGCAGTTCCACAACAAATTTCAAAAATAGTTTAAGAAAATGATTCAAATGCACTAGTTGCTTTAGGCGCGATAAATAAATAAATCATCGTGACTATGGGTACGGTTCCCGTGGCATGGTCACGATACGTAAATCCCATTCGGGTGTACATTTCATGTGACCCAAACGTAACTTCTAATAGTAATAAAAATAAACATGTCGTAAATAGCGGGTGCATTTTATGTGGCGCGGTTTGAAATATTTGCCAAAACGACAAGTGTACGACATCGTGACTTGTTTCAGAAATATTTTCATAAATATTAAATGCGGTTCAAAAGTAAATAAATGCACAATAGATTTCAAACATGCAATAAATCAGATAATTAGACCAGTTATTAATTGTTAGGCGACTGTGCTAAAATCACGAAACTCGAGAGTACCTCACACCTTCTCCCGCATTAACATAATTTCTTACTCAGTTTTCTGTGTTCGTAGACCATAAATAAGAGTCAATTTCCTCGATTTGGAATTTAAAATAAATCGATGACTTGGGACATCATAAATTATCCCAAGTGGTGACTCTGAAATAAATAAATAATCCTATTTCGATTCATGTCACTTAGATTGGAAAAACTTCCTATCCCCCTCGGGAAAAATGAGGTGTGATAACTCTGGTGATGCTGCTGGGGAAAAGAACCCAGAATCTTTGATTCAGGGTTCAGAATTCGAGCTTAGAATAATTGTGATACTTGGTTTTGTTTATTATCTGATTTTTACGTGTTTGATCCTAATGTGCTAAATGCCGCTTTTTACCGCTTTGATATTATTTGAACTGTATATAAAACTATTACAAAACCCTTCTTCTCTCTGAGTCTACTAAATTTTCTGGGAAGCGTGTGCTTCGCGTGGTTTCTTTTTTGTTAGAGTCGTATCCTAATTTTAGAACGAGGTTCGGACAAGTTGCAAAGCCGGTGAACCTTTTGTATTCCCGGTACGCTGCCCACCTGGCTCGAGTTGTCCACTCGGGTAAGCCAGGTTTAGAACAATACACCCTAGGTTTCAAACCTAGAATAACATAACCTCATGCCGGATCCCTAGTAGGTACGTTTGTTTGCATCACGTGTATTTTTGACTTTGGGGACTCAACACAGGGGTTGGGTCCATTTAGGAGAGGTGTTACCCAAATTAAAAAGACCATCCTGATGCATCTTACGTATTACTTGCGCAGTTGTTTGTTTCGGCTTGCATGTTGACTGCTTCTATAATAGAGAAAGAAAATAAAAAATAATAAACAAAAAAAGAGAGAGTGGGAGGTAGGTATTTAAAATCCGAAACTTTGCAAAAATGTTGAAAAGAAAAGAGAAAATAAAATAAGCCAATGTTTTCAAAAAGTCATGTTTCCCTTTTCGTCACAACTACCGAACTACGTGGGTCTGATTCTCACCGAATGTGAGATACGTAGGCAAACCTTATCGGTTCCGGCCCACAATTTTTAAAAATCCAAAAATATTTTCCTTTACTTCCTTCGTTAGATTTTAAAAATCCAAAAATATTTTTCTTTTAATTTCTTCTCAAAATCCAAAAACATTTTCATTTATCTTTCGAAAATTGAAAAGAAAATTCAAGATTCAAAAATATTTTCTTTTTTTAGAAGTATTTCTTTCATAAATTCAAATAAAAGTTCTTTAGAAGTTTTTCTTGCGAAATTTCAAAAACAACAAAAGTTGTTGAAGTTAAAAAAAATATATATATTTTTTCTTTCTTCTTTAGAAGTTTGTCTTTTCCAAAATTCTTTTAAAAAAAAAACAAATCGATATCTTAAAATATTTTTCTTTATAAGTCTTTCTTTCGAAAATTAAAAAGACATTAAAAAAATCAAAATCCAAAAAGAACAGTTAGTTTATTTACTTTATTCCCGATCTGTTCGAACTACCCAAGATCTGATTCATGTTCCCACATGATACGTAGGCAACCTACATTAGGTTCAATCAAATCATTTTTGAAATTAAAAGAAAAAAAAAAAGATGAAGTTATGGGACGAGAGGAAAGAAAAGAGAAAATCAGAAAGGAAAAAAAGGAAAAAAAAGAGCGACAAAAGAAAAGAAAAAGAGAAAAATAGAGGGGAAAAATAGAGTGTTCATTCTAACATGCTTGTTGTTTTGAAATAAAGGTTCTTTTTAAGGTGGTTAGTTTGTTGGCATTCTGGCGAGTCATCCATACAACACCAGGTCAAAGCACAAGGCAGTCATGACTGGCAACGAATTGGACACAGGAGTGGTTGACCCATCGAGAGATATTGTGGAGTCGAAATCTGAATTGAAAGAGGAGGTCCAAAGGTTGAAACAACAGATGGCAGAAATGTATCAGGCTTGGATCGGGGGATCTTTCCCTGCCTCTATCCCACCACTATCACAAGCTCAGGTTCCTACTGCCAGTGATCTTTCCCCTCAACATGCACCAGGATTTACCCCTTACCACAACTATCCTGGCACCTCGTCCCAACCTTTCCATGCTCCACTAGTCAAAACAACCTCATACCCTGTCCCAACATCTAGTCCTGTCTTTGTAGCCCCTCCACAAGCTACCATCCATCGATCTTCTAGTGAACTCCCGTTCAAAGTTCCAGATGCCCAATACTATGCTCCAGAACCAACCTTCAAGGTCCCGGATCCTTATTGTTACACCCCTCCCTTTGAGCCTCCTGTTGAAACGGAGAAGCCATCTAAGAACGTGGAGCAAGATGAGATATTCAGGAAAGTGAAGAGTTTGGAGCAATCTTTGAGGAATATGCAAGGGATAGGAAGCCAAGTGAGTGTGGCTTACAAG